>OVAX01002618.1:0-27630 GCA_900406405.1 Lepidium africanum | reverse complement strand
GTTCGATAACCTTGTATACTACAGGGATTTGACTAACGAGACGTAAAAATCTTGTTATCACCTCCCCATTGGACGTACACTGGAACCTACAGAGTTGGAATCACTTGCATCACTCTCACGAGATCTCTTGGATCCACTACTCCCCGATCCAGTATTTCATCCAACCTGACTACCATAACGTGGTTGATCACGAATAGCATGCCATTTGGATAATAAATTAAAACAAACACTCGTACCACTTGAATATAATTCATGCACTTTTGCCAAGACATCATTTTCTGACCACCTACTTTGTTGTAGACGTTTATCGTTATCATAAGCTCCAATCCATTTTCCCAAGATTTTGTTTATGTAGTTTAAATGGTTTCTGCATGAAGATCCATCACGTTGAGGTTCAAATGAACAATGTTCATTACAATATTCAGCAATTTTTCCCCAATAGGCTTCACTTTTTTAATTTCTTCCAACAATATTGTTTGTTCCATATTTAATCCATCCACTAAGAAGCACCAAATTTTGATCAGTGGTCCATTTGTTGTTTTTCGTGTAGGAGTTGATTCCTCCATAGTTGGACTGCTCTCATTTGGACCACTCTCATTTGGACCGCTCGTACCACCAAACGTCATTTATATTGAAAATTCTGGAAATTTTGTTGCTTGAGATGAATGTGGCATTATCGAACCATAATATGGATATAAATGATAATTCGGAACAGTTGACGGCATTGTGAAATTTGGTATGAATCCATAATTCGGCATATTTTGAGGGTGTGGTTGATTAGAATACTGATTAGGAATTTGGTAATTGTTGGGATTTGGGTACAGAAAAGGACGATTAGTAGAATTTTGGGTATTGCAAGGGTTGTTCGGATCCATATTACCCAAATTGTGTAAAAAATAAGAGTTTATAAAATGATAGTTGAAACCTATAGGAAAAAAGATTATTTTTTTTTCTGTGTCCAAATTGAGTGAAACAAGTATCTATTTATAGGTATAATAAATGAGAAATTTTGGTATATTTTTTATATTTTTAAAATTTCTAAAAATGAAAATAATTTAATGAAAATATTTTAGATCAAAAAAAAATCTATGAAATTTGGACAACAAATAAAAAACTAACACATGTTCTATCTTCTTTCTCTCACCTCCCTTCCGATTTTCGTAGTAACTAAAAGGGCCCACTTTTATTATTTTTTAATTTTCTTCAATGAAAACTTTCAACACCCAAAATTGCCAGGTCATTTTTTTTGTTATTCAACATCTCCATTGCAATAATTTCAACAATTGAAAATTTTTTCAACACCCCCATTGTAAATGATCTTATGTTTTGCTATATATTGAGTCGTCATTACAGTTTGTGCTTGAAGATGGTGGATATCTAACGTCTGTAGATGTCTACTACGACGAGGTCCACGAAATCGAGGCACAACTCATTATTTGTCTTAAGTTTAAAACGAACAAAAGGGAGTCAAGTAAGTTCGGACTGGATGCTGGCACGAAGGTCACATTCGAGGAGAAAAACTACAAGATCGTTGAATTCCATAGACAAGCTGGCGTTGAGTATGTTCACAGGATCGGGGTCAATGTTGTTCCCATCACCAGAACCACCACCTAGTAATTCAACTTTCTATCATTTATTTATATGAAACCAATCAATCACTCATCTAGACTAACTAGATCAAACTTCCAATAAAATTGGTTTGTGTGTGTGTTTTCTTTGTTGTTTCTACTTTCTGTATGTGTGTGTTTCTCTGTTCTACTTTTATTATGTATGTTTTAAGGTCAAATGACCTACTTGTTGTCGTTGTAATATATAATAATTCCAACATGAATGTAATGTTTTTCATTCTTGTTGTTAATTTACATCAAACTTCAAATCAGTGTCTTACAAAATTTAATGTATGCTCACCAATTGACAAAAACAGATTTGACTAGTATGTTAATCCTCGTTTTTAAAAGTATATGGTACAATATTTTTTTTTCAACAATTAGATCAACCAATCTCAACATGACCCCTATCAGTATTGATTAACTCCCCTTAAAAATTTAAAAGTCCATTTTCTATTAGCCGATATTTACCATATAAAATAAATGGATTATTTTCAAAAATGTATGTCGCTATGAATCTTATAATTGTAATAATTACCACCAAAAGTAGTCTCTAAGTTGCCACCATAAATTGGAATTGTCAGGGTATTGAAAACCCAATAACATTTAATTACTTGAAGGATATTTTTAAACAAGTAAAAGCTGACTTCTTATTTTTAATTGAAACAAAGAAAAAAGAGGATTATATGGAGCAAATAGCAAGCACTCTCCAAATAGATAATATGGTCACAGTTGAACCTTTAGGAGATAGTGGGGGATTATGTCTATTTTATAATAATCAATTTAATGTGAGCTTAAATTATAAAAACAAGAATATAATTTATATATCATTAAACTTAAGATGAAAAAAAACGTTTATATCATTTGTTTATGGAGAACATGTCTTTCACTTAAGAGAACAAGTCTGGGAAAGGTTAACTCATTATGGTACTCAGCAATCGGAGCCACGGCTAATTATTGGTGATTTCAATGAAATCTTCGATCACCATGAAAAACAAGGAGGCCGTACTAGAAGCTTAAATTCCTTTGCCCCATTTAATACTATGTTACAGAATTGTGGTTTTATTGAATTCTCGTGCATTGGTGATACATGGTCTTGGCGAGGAGTTTGACAGAATGAGATCATTAGATGTAAACTAGAAAAAGCCTTTGGTAACGAGGATTGGCATTCACTTTTTCGTAACTCAAAAACGGAGTACTTGAAGATGATTGGATCAGATCATCATCCAATTTTGGTAGAAATGAAAGATCATGAAACTGCAAAATGTTCAGGGTTTAGTTTCGACAAATGATGGATAGGCAAATCAGGTTTCAATACAGCAATCAAACATGGGTGGACAAGGTATGCGAATCTTCGGCGATGTCGTATTTCCAATAAAATCTCAAATTGTAGGAGGGAAATATCTAAATGGCGAAAACGACAAGTTATCCCAACAAAAGAAAAAGTAGAGGCTTTAAAAGTCAAACTCGAAGACATGAAAAAGTTAAACTCATGCCCCACTGCAGAAATCCAACAAGTTGCGTATAATTTATGTTTAGCATATAAGGAAGAAAAAACTTATTGGAAACAAAAAAAGCCGAAACAAATGGCTACAAGAACGCGACAAGAACACAAAATTTTTCCATGCACAAACTAAACAAAGACGAGCAAAAAATAGAATTGTGGGTCTGTTCGATGATAACAATAGGTGGATAGATCAAGATGAGGAAATAGAATTGGAAGCGGTCAAATATTTCAAGAATCTATTTACAACGAATGGTACACTGGACTTTGAGTCATCTTTAGAAGGTATTGAGCTGATAGTTTTGGAGGAATGGAATGATGCTTTACTAGCCAGGACTTCAGAAGAGGAGGTAAGGAAAGTTGTCTTCATGATGGACCCGGGGAAAGTCTCAGGCCCAGACGGGATGACCGCTTTTCTTTCAACAGTCTTGGCACATCTTAAAGGAGGATTTAGTGAGATTGGTCAATGACTTTCTCGAGACGGGTTTACTTGAAAAAGATCTTAATCTTACAAATATATGTCTTATCCCGAAAACCTCAAGACCTACTAAGATGATGGAGTTTTGCCCCATTAGTTTATGTAATGTGGTGTATAAAGTCATTCCAAAGTCGTATGCTTGAGATTGAAAAAGATTCTACCTAAGCTGGTATCGGATACACAATCTGCTTTTGTATCAGGCTGACTTATCTCTGATAACATACTAATTGCATAAGAAATATTTCATGCATTAAAAACAAATAAAAAGATCAAAGGAGCATATATGGCTATTAAAACGGATATGAGTAAAGCGTATGACCGGATAGAATGGGGTTTTCTTCAAAAGCTACTCTTAAAATTAGGTTTTCATGAACAATGGGTTAAAGGTGTTCTTCATTGTGTAACTTCTATTCACTATTCGGTTTTAATTAACTGAATACCGAAAGGATGTTTTGCTCCCCAAAGAGGTTTAAGGCAAGGAGACTCTTTATCGCCATACATGTTCATCCTCTGTACGGAAACCTTAATATCAAAGCTCAAGTCGGTGGAATCTCGATCCAATTGACAGAGATCTCGATAGCTCGGACAAGTCCGACGGTTTCTCATCTATTATTTGCATATGACAACCTTTTTCTGTAAGGTTGATTTGGAGGAATCAACAGCTATATTAAATGTTCTTAAGGATTATGAAAAAGTATCATGTCAACAAATCAATTTCTCAAAATCATCTATTGAATTCGGAAAAAGTATTGATCCAATGAGGAGACTTAAAATCCAAGCACTTTTGGGTATTCGTATCGAAGGAGGAATGTGTACCTATTTGGGCCTACCCGAGGGCTTAGAGGGAGCAAAATCCAAGGTTTTCTCTTTTTTTTTAAAGAGAAAATTGAAGCCAGAATTACCTTTGCAAAAGTAAAACTAAGGGAGGATTGGGCTTTCGAGCGATCGAAGAGTTCAATTCTGCTCTTCTGGCAAAACAACTGTGGCGGATCCTTGTATTCCCTAATTCTTTACTGGCAAGAGTCTTTCAAGGACGTTACTTTTTGGGCTCTAACCCCTTAGAACCAAAGCGTTTTTAATCTCCTTCCTATGGCTGGAAAAGCATTGTTTCAGTCCGGGCTTTGATAATGGGAATACTATTCGGGTGTGGACTGACCCTTGGATACCGAATAGTTTACCAAGACCAGTTTTGAGCATATAACCAAATATATACCCGGATCTACGAGTATGTGATCTAATTGACCCTCGATCACGCCTTTAGGGAGAAACTTTGGTTAGCCAATTTTTTTGTCCTCATGATGCAAATATAATTTTGGGTTTACATATACCACGGACACCAACTCAGGATAGTTTAGGTTGGCATTTTACAAAATCGGGCAGCTATACAGTCAGATCAGGATATTGGGCAAACAGAAATATTGCACAATTCTCAGCAACCTAGTATGGCCCAAATATACAAGAACTTCAATCCCAAGTCTGGAAAATTAAAGCTCCTCAGAAATTGAAACACTTTATGTGGCAAGCGTTATCAGGTCAGCTAGCGGTCAAGGTAAATTTAGCAAGTAGGGGAATACAGTGTGATACTCATTGCGATAGATGTGGAGCTAATGAAGAAACAATTAATCATGTCCTTTTCACTTGCCCGCCAGCGGTACAAGCTTGGGCATTATCAAAAATACCCGAGGGCCCAAAATTCTTAAGCGGTTCGGTTTTTTCAAACTTCGATCACTTACTATGATGCATCACCAAACAAGAGGGTTTTAAGAGTTTTTCCTAGATTCTATGATATCTCTGGAAAGCAAAAAATGACAAGATTTTTGCAAATAAATAAAAAAATTCCAATGAATTTTAGAAGCGGAAGCTGAAGCTGAAGCCTAGGAGGTGGCCTAGAAAACCTGTTCTTTCAAGATAGGCACACCTGAAGCAAATTCTATGGCTTCACCTGCATCCTTTTGTAGGCCTACTACTGCAAACCCGACCTTTACAAGGTACAAATGTATGGTTGATGCTTCTTGGAAAGATTCTGATCTTTTTTCAGGATTAGGTTGGATAAGCTTTCCGTACGAGTGTGGTGGGATAAATATGGGCGCACAAAGTATTAGACGTAGTCTTTCCCCACTTCATTCAGAGTTCGAGGCGCTCTTATGGGCCATGACTTGCTTGATAGGACTTTAGTGTTTAGAGGTGGAGTTTCTGGTGGATTGCACCGAACTTGTGAAGATGATCGAGGATCCTTCAGCTTGGTCAGCCTTCCAACCTTACTTGGATGATTTCTCAAGACTCAGAAGCTCCTTCCGTAGTTGTTCTTTGGTCTTGATTCCGCATGCACTAAATTACAAAGCCGATTTCCTAGCCCGTAATGTTAGAGGGTTATCTAGGAATAAAGCTTTTGTAAATGATGTTCCCTCCATTTGGACCCGTTCTTTCTTCTAGTGGAGTAAAGTTGACAAAAAAAAAAAAAAGTTGCCACCATGAGTGATGGGCTCCTCGACTGCAAAGATCTACCCGAAGACGATATAATCCAAGAAGGTCGAGACGAGAAGCAATCTAACCAACAAGACTTGGCCGAGCCTAACATGAAGATAAAAAACAATCTAGATGAACTTGAAGAGCTTACAGTGTTCACATCCCAGCCCTGCCCCACGAAGACACAACAAAGGCTGCACTTGCTATCTTTGGACTCTAATCAGAACATGTGATCACTTATCAAGACGCTCCAGATGATACAAAACGAATTAAGGCATGAGGTTAATTTCTATGGATTACTAACTCACTCAGCTAACTCCTCAAAGTATAATCAGCCCAAACAAAGCTTGGAGCCGAAAGTTATGGATTTTAGAAGCTGGACCTTCTGCGCTAAGACCTTATTCCCACCAACGTCAAATATTGAGTTACACAGCCCAACTCAGGCGCGGCCTTCACCTCAAACCACTTGGAGGTTATGTTTTGGCCTTTCATGGTTCCAACAAGCCCAAGAACGCATCTATCCACTACCGGATCCACCGGATACACCCCTAACAAGAAGAAGATCCGATCTGGTGCTATTTAAGGAAGGTCCGGTGTCAACTTGCTTCAAGGGACTTCAGAATTATGTGTGGCGACTAGGAGACTCTCTAAGCCACTTAAAATCATCCAGGGAAGTCTTACCATGCTCCAACTCTCTAAGGATTGGATGAATCCTCCTCTTGAAGACTTTCCATATCCGGCCGATCATCATATCTTTCCCAATGGCTCCAAGATCGACGGCCCTCATTACTTGACCATTTTATCATTTATTCTGAGTAATTTCTTTCCCATTTATGCTAAGAACCGTTGTAGACTCGAGCATTTATAAGCTCATGTCTTTCTTTGTATTTTCCAAGTTATCATCGAAGTTAGTGAATAAACGTTTCTTTTCAAGCATGTGTCTTGAGCCTT
This sequence comes from Lepidium africanum, assembly GCA_900406405.1. Taxonomy (NCBI): domain Eukaryota; kingdom Viridiplantae; phylum Streptophyta; class Magnoliopsida; order Brassicales; family Brassicaceae; genus Lepidium; species Lepidium africanum. The sequence continues at coordinate 20,624 of OVAX01002618.1, read as the reverse complement.
TGCCGACTTCTTCTCTTTGAGGATTCAAGATAGAGAGCCGAGATCAGATTTTGTGAGGATTCCAAGCTTGATCGGACCGAGTTTATCAAAGGAATCATCACCCTCCTTTGTGGTACTCATTCGTCCACTTTCGCCCAATCTAGTTCTTGAGAGAATCGACTCACCAAAGTCTTCCACCAAGTCCATATCTGAAGAACCCTCCTCCTAGGCCCTCATCAATGAGTCTCCTTCTTTTTTCTCTCTACCAACATGAATAATAATTCCAACATGAATGTTTTTCATTCTTGTTATGATATATATAATTTACCTCAGACTTCAAATCAATGTCATAATTACAAAATTTGCTTGTATGCATGTTCACCAATTGACTAAAAACTGTAAATTAGTGATATCAATCCTCATCGTTTCGGTCAAGATTCTTTTCTTTTTTAATACATAAGAATCATAAAGTCTCATCAATTTTCGAATATTTGGTACGATGATTTCTATTCTTTTTTATGTCACAAAAAGAATTTTGTATCTTCTTTTTTTTCTGCAGTCTTATCCAGTCTTTTTTTTAAGAAATCTGGTTGTAGAGTTCTATCACCTATTCATATTAACAAATTCACTTATTAGTTTTAGTTTTTTTTGTTGTAAGCAAAATTAGAAGAAAAAAACTACCATTTATCATAATATACAGTAAGACAATTTATTGCTATATACTATTTTATTATCAATGTATTTTACTAATTTGTAATTGTATCAATGCATGTCAATAATTAATAAAAGGGCATTTTATGTTAAATGCCATTGTTCAACTAGAAATTATATGCTATACCATCAGTAATTGAAAATTATGTCATGTGCCATAAAAGCAAATTTGTGATATGGGCGAGAAGTCCATTTTGCCCCTAAAACTTCTGGTAAAAAAAGTGGTGGACATATGGATTAGACGTCCACGATATACAGTAATGTGGAAAAGGTGAAATGTAGGCGTCCAAACAAGACAAGTGCATTTCGAAATCAGAATATACTTATGCTTTGTTTTGAGTGAAGTGATTGGCACATGTTAGTAACACATTTAAGCAACATGTGTGTATGACGCTAGACATGGACATAAATCTATTTTCTTGTCTTTCATGGACGTCTACACTTTAACATTTCACATTGCTATCCACCATGGACGTCTAACCCATATGTCCGCCATTTTTTATATCAAGTTTCACTTTATGTCGAAATTCATCTTGATTTCTCAAATCAATCAACACGCACATAACAACGAAATCAAATAAGCAACACTCGGAATCGAAGAATTTAGAGTTTGAAAACAGAAAAATTGGGAAGCTTACACTTAAAACCCTAACATCGATTGAACTATGTGGCAGTTCGTTGGTTGGAGAAAGTCTAAAACAAAGAATTTAAGGAAAACAAAGAGAAGAAGAAGGCAACGGTTCGATCAGAACTAATAATACGAACAAGTAAAGATTTTTGAACTTCTCAATAAAAACTGAAACTTGTGACTGTAGATGAGTTTAAAGCCAAATGAAAAAATCGAGAAGGTTCAAATCATATGGTGATGAGAAGAGAACCATTCAAAGGGGAAAAACCGACTTTTGTTAATTGAAAGATGGAAAAAAGTCAAGAAAAAGATATGGCATTCTATATAATTTAGTGTTTATAAGTGGCATTTGGCACAAATAATCCTTAATAAAAACTTTTTTAAAAAGGGAACCTTGTAGTTTATGCCACAAACGATATCTGTATTGTCAAAAATGTCACAGAGTTTTTTTAACTGAAAATGTCACTTCTGATGGCATAAAAAACATTAGCGTTGACAATTTTGCCCCTGCTAAAATACACGCGAGATTGGGCCATGTGACAGTGAGAGAAGGACATACACATGTCTTTTAAAAACATACACATAGAGACATAGACATATACATGTCTTTATGGACATTCGATTGGAGAGTTGAAATCATGCAGCCCACGTCTTTTAAGAACATACACATAACGACATGGATGTCCGCATAAAAACATGTATATATACGGTTCCCAAGAGTTTGGTAGTTGTGACCCGGTTGAAAATCTCGTCTTTTTCATTTGCTTTGGTGATTTTCTCGAACTCAAAAGTAGTTTTCTTTGCTCAATCATTTTCCTATCAAAGAGACTATCATCAACATCCAAAACATGGAACTTTGACTCTCTTTCCATAACCATTGTAAATAACAAACAATGAAATTTGAATCTACAATTGACCAACTCCATATGCAAAAGTTTTTCAGCTTTTTCTTTTTCTCTCCTTATAAAATCTGTTTTTCCAATTTTTTTCCTAAAAAATGGTGAAAGTGTTGAATGAGTTTGAGAGAGATAATTGATGACTACAACATTTTAGAGGTAAAATAATCATTTTGTGAAAACTAAAATGACGTAATCCAAAAGTTTGAGTTTCGATACTATATTTATTAATTTTGTAAACTTTTTGGGTGTTACAAATAATTATTCTAAAAAAGTGCAAAATAGTACAAATGATAAGTACTAATTAATTATATTTTTGTTTTAGGACTATTAACTATCCATTTAATTTCTCGACAAAAAAACTATACATTTAATTTTATTTAATTCAGAAAAAAGGCAAAAACAATGTTGAGAATGCTTGCTTACCAAACATAGGTTAAAACACATAGGCCCACAATAAGAACAATCAACCGGCCCGCTCCTCCAAAAGATTTAAAAAGTGACGTAATCAATTTACCTAAATACCCTTTATACCTACTCTAATTTTCTAAGAAAGTCCGTTTCTTTGTCATTTCGACTTCTCTCTGTAAATTCAATGGTGTTTCATCACACTGCCACCTTAAAGTTTCTTCCTTCTTTATAAAGTCTCTCCGTTGACGTTAACTAACACCGTCAAAAAGTCAGCTCTTTTGGTTTTCCTCCATTTCTCCTCGATTTCCAGTTTTGGAGAATCTCTCTGTTTATGGTAACTTCATAATTCCCTGTATATTCTTGCTATTGAATTTTCGGAAAAAAAAGTAATTCAAGTTATCGTTTGTTTTGTATCTCGATTTTTCGTAATTTCAGCAACCATTTTCGTCTCTGTTTTCAAGTTCAATGCTTGACTTTAACAAAATCCCTGAAAGTTTTCGATCAGTTCGTTTGTTTTTGTAGGGTTTTCAAGTGATATCGAAGGTTTTAAGGGTAGTTTGGTCTTTTTATAATTTTAGTTACGACGACTACGATGTTTACGGATCTGTCAAAAGCTCTGACATTTTCTTTCTGACAGAAATTTGTGGCGATCTTAACCATCAAACCTAAAAAAAGATAATTTGAACAATTCTCATCAAGCAAGTAATTAAGTAACACTCAACTTTGGTACAGTCTCTGCTCTGTTTATATTTAATTCGTGAAAATTTGTTACGAAGTGTTAAACATTGTTTTTTAGCTTCATGATTACTCTCTCTAATCAGTGTCCTTTTACTATGCGCTGTTTTGCCTTTTCTTGTTTGAACAAAGAATAAAACTTTTTCTTACTCTTTTGCTTTTATGCCTTATATATAACTTTTGATTCCAGCTGCAGAATTGGTGTGTGCCCTTTCCAGTTTGTGACACTTATGAAGAAGCTTTTCTTCTTCAAATCATCATCCAGTAATGGAACTGATAAACAGTTTCACAGACGAAAAGATGATCAGGTTGAACAAAATTTGAATGGTCCAAAAGGTATAATCAAGTCCCAGAGTGATGTTTCTAATGATGCAGCTCTTAGACGAAGCCATTCATTGTCCTCTGCAGCTTTTCTTGTTGATGCTACATCTACAAGTGATGTTTCTAAACGTAGCCAGCAACGACTTCGAAATCATTCATCACGGTAAAAACTGTCTTCTTTGACACTGTTATTGAGATAAGACTCTGATGTTTTCATATCGAATTGAAGGAATTATGAGTTTAGGTTGATAATTTGTATGTTTCAGTTGCTTTACTCCGGAAAGACAATATAGAAAAGCAGAATCTAGTCGTATGTATCAAGTACATGATTCATCTGGAAATTTGTCATCTTCTTCGAGTATCGTTTCGAGTCAAGTCTTGGACCGTTATATTGATGGAGAAGAGCATTTAGAACGGAGTAAGCAAAAGAGAGGTTCTTCACATAGTAGTCTCTCTGGAAGTCTCAAAGGAAGGAGGCTTCCACCGCGAGTTCAGTCCTCTTCACCGCAATCAGAGAGTGGAGGGAAAGAGAAACGGAAATCTAAAGGTCTGAGGGATGCATCGGCTCGTTCACTTGCAAGAAGTGTCATTGAGAGACTCTCTCATACTCATGGCAAGTCCAAGGCGTTAAGTTATGAGCCCATCAGAATACAAGATGTCTATGGTGGATACAATGGTATAAGTTTTGACTCAAACTCGGATGTTTCCGCAAGTGTTGTTGTTCCACTGACTGAACCGGTGAATGCATACGCAGATGACCAAACAGAACAGCACCAACAGTTTTTCTTATATGGTAAGGACATGAATATGGGAACTAACGATGTTTGTAAGGAAGGTGGTGTTAATTCCGAGCTAGAAAAGAGATATAAAGAAGCTGAGAAGAGAGTGAAGTTGCTTTCTGAAGAAATGGAGGAGAAGAAATTCTTATCAGACCGTGACTTTGATATTTCATCTCTAGTTGGGGATGTTAGGCAAATGGAAGAAGAGAGGGTTGGCTTGGCTTTTGAGGTATTAAGTCTTTTACAATCACAAATGGATGAGAGAGCTTCTGCGAGGCAAGAGATCAGACAAGCAAAGACAGATCGGGACTTGCATATAAAGAGACTAGAAAAAGAGAAGAGTGAGTTACAGGCTGAATTGGAGAAAGAGATTGATAGAAGGTCAAGTGAGTGGACTTCTAAGCTAGATAATTTTAAGCTGGAGGAGAAGAGGCTGAGGGAACGTGTCAGAGAGCTTGCTGAGCATAATGTCTCACTCCAAAGAGAAATATCGAGTTTCCATGAAAAGGAAACTGAGCGCATCGATATGATAAGACATTTGGATGAAACAGTTACGGAGTTGAGTGGTGCAACAGAAGAACTGCGTGAAGAAAACTTGTATCTTGTGAAGAAACTCTCCAAATTACAAGAGAGTTCCACTGGTACAAACGATTATCTTGATTGCATAAGAAGAAACTTTGAAGAGAAAGATATGGAATGCAAGGAGTTACAAAAATCAGTTACTAAACTTCTAAGAACCTGCAAAGAACAAGAGAAGACAATCGAGGGACTTAGAGATGGTCTCTCAGAGGAAATTAAGGAGCAATCTTCAGAGAGAGATGAACAGGTGGTCAAGATATTGCAGATGGAACAAAATAGATTGACGGGGGTCGAATTGTCACTTAGAAAGGAGATAGAATCAATGAAGCTCGAAGCTGATTCTCTTCGTCGTGAGAATACTTCTCTGTTGAATCAGGTAAAAGAAAATGGAGAAGACGCAGATATGATGACCTTCAAGCTAGATAATGAACTGAAGATGCGTGTATTCCACTTGCAAGACCAAGGGATCTCAATGTTAAATGAGAGCACCCATCTATGTTATAAGTTTCTCAAAATTATCAAAGAGAAATTAGCTCAGTTCCAGGAGTCCTATCAAGACAAGCTATCAATGAATAATGGACTAAGTGAGCAGTTTCTGATTGAATCTGAGATGAGAGTCCATGGAATACGACGTGGAGCTGAAAGCCTGAAGAGAAGTTTGCAGACAGTAAAATGTTTATTGCTTGAGAAATACAGTGAGATGGAAGCAAATTCAGAATCATTTTGCTCAACTGCTGCTACGCATAGCGAGCCAAACAACCAATCGGTGGAGGTAAGGTTCCAAAACCTGTTCATTTTTTAGCCTTCAATGCGTACAAATGGTCAACATAGGCTTACAATGTTCATCTCTTCTGAATGATTCACCTTTTATCTGATATAGAAATCCCTGAGAGCGGAATTGAGAACAGAAACTTTAGTCACGAGTTTATTAAGAGAGAAACTGTATTCCAAGGAACAAGAAATCGAACAACTGCAAGCAGAAGTAGCTGCAGGAGTACGGGGTAACGAAGTTCTTCAATGTGAAATCCAAAACGTCTTAAACAACCTTTCAGTCAATACTCACCAATTAAAAGACCTCAAGCTGCAGGTATTTCTGTTCCTCACTTTTTGTTGCTCATAAAGTCATGTGACTCATTTTATAAGAAATTAAGCTCCTCGAGTGTGTTCTGATGATTTGATCTAACATCAGATGGTGAAGAAGGACGAGAACGTAAACCGGCTTGAAATCAATCTGCAAGAAGCTGCTAAAGACTTGGCTAGCATGCAAGCTACAGTACCAAAAGTGTTGGAGGAAAGAGAACAGATGTGCAAGGAAATGACGGAATGCAGAAAGAGAAACATGGATTTGGAGTCAGAGAAGGAGATTTTGAAGAACAAGATAGAGAAATTGGAAGAGGACACACTCTTTAAGGAAGGTCAGATCACGATACTAAAAGATACACTCGGAAGTAGGCAGTTGGATCTTCTCTCAAGTTCTGAGTTTCCATATAATGATTTCTTAGTCCAATAAGACAACACAATAAATGTACAGGCGTCTGTTTGTCGTGCTTTTGTTCTAGCTTTGTTGCAGTTTGTGCTTGATTTCCCAGATGAATACATGAAAGAATCCGTGGAAGCAACCTGTCATAAGCCAAGCCTTTACAATACCGTTATCACATCGCTTACTTCCAAACATCAAAGAGGACTCTCTCTCTTTCTCTGCAACATTAGAGCCAGGGAAAACAGTAAAACCAAAGTCATGGAAATGGCTAGAGAATTTCACTATAAAGATATTCCACCAATGACTAACTTACACGAATCTCTCTACACACTGCAAATGATCCCGTTCAGAAAAGATAAAAAAAACACAATTGTGCTACACACATCTTGTTTGCGGGTTCCACCGTAGCAAAAAAAAAAAGAAAAGTCATCGATTCCGAGGCAAAAGTGATCTTTATGAATGAAGATGTTTGTTCAATAATTTGTAAATATGTATACATTTGGAACCAGTACCAAACCAATCTACAATACACCATTATTAATATTTAGTCTCGACCAAGGCTATTTCACACTTTATATTGTGTTGGTAAAGAGCAAAGCAAAGCAAAACCATCTCTACATTCTCAAACAACCAGCGCTTCCTTCTACCTGCTCTTCAAGCATTTCTCATGAGGCTACTGCTCAAGTGCTGCACATTCAAGTTTTGTGATTCTGTACAGGTGCTGAGTGAGACCCTTTCCATCAATGCATATACCCAAATGCAGGTCAAAGCAAAACCAGACCAATAGATGAATTACTACTTCAGTAGTACTTTCCATATCTTCCTCATATAAACGACTAAAGACCAAACTGATAGTCCTGCTGATACATAGAGCAAGCCAGCACCCGAAGCTACGAGCCATCCAACATTACTATCCCGGCTTGCAAGAAGTATGGTTAGTGCTGTCATCTGTGTGGCGGTTTTCCACTTGCCCAAGTTATTTACAGCAACAGCCTGCAAGCATCAATCAATGCCATTTCATGGTTCAGTAAGAAGAGAAACAAAAAAGAAGCTGTACGCATTACAGTATCAGAAATAGATATTGGTGAAAAACCTTACTTCTAAAAGTTTTCCATTTTGGGATGCAGCCCATTCTCTTACTGCGGACATAGTAATCTATGTGAAAACAAATGAATTTGATAGTTAAGGACATGATAGTTACTGCAGTGAATGATATTGAGGAATTACAATCAATTTTCCAAATATCTTACCTCCCTCCCAATGATTGAAATAGTGGGTACTGTCAATAACCATGGAACTGGTCCTAATACAGCAACTTCAATAGGTTTCGTACACAGTAAGATCAATGTAGCTGCGACCATAAGCTGAATACCCAAGACATACGTAAATCAGAGATCTACGAGCTAGTCTATATAATATCTTTTTCGACTATATAGAAGTTTGGTATTTAATATTCAAATAATCAAAGGTGTCTTGAAGGAAGACAAGTCTGCCCACCTTATCTGCAACCGGATCCAAAAATGCACCAAACGCAGAACCCAACCTCATCTGAAATGTACATGATCTGACCGTTAAGATAAGTGAAATGCAGGATTAACATAAGGGAGAACAAAGATATAGACAGAATGGTATAAAGTAAGTACCTTGCGCGCAATATAGCCGTCAAGCCAATCCGTAATGGCTGCTGCAATGAAAATGAATGTCGTAGCAGTTGTTCCCCACCAACCATCAACGTAAAAGGCTACACGCAAAGACAAAAGAAAGAAATTTTTTACTTGGAATGCATTACCACGAAACTAAAAACTCTCCTACAAATTAGAAATTATAAGTAATGGAAACCAGATGATTGAAAAACATATAAAAGAGCTTAATTCAATGAAGAGTCTAATTGTCCCAAATAGTCAAAGAAAAAGCCAATCTGCGTCTGTTGTTTTGAAGCAAAACAGAAAAAAAAAAAGCTCACGAAATGATTATACAGACCCAGAAAGGATCATATATCTAGTTAGATCCAGCTTTTTAGATGTTATGACAAATTCCAATTCAATTCAAATTGCAGGCAACAAACTAACGTACTTGCAACGAGAAGAGGAACGGCAGCCACACGACCAAGGGTTAACAAGGTGGGCAATGTAAGGATTTTGGAAGATGATTGCGGCAGCGGAGGCGGCGAAGAATTGTCTTCATCATCAAGCTGATAGTGAGTACTGAAACTGTTCCTATCAGCGATGACAGCGTCATCTTGACCCATACCCGATACGATGCCCGAACGTGAAGACAACGATGGACGGCCTTTCTTCGAAGAAAATGAGGAATAGAAGCAGGAAAGAGGATGGTGCAATTTCTGAGACCGAAACCCTGAAGCTGTATGGGAGGAGTAACGGGAAGTGAAACCGGAGCGTGACGAACGGCTAAGATGAACCGGGGAAGAAAAGGGCGCGCATGGACGTAACGTGCGCCGCAAATTAACATCCATTATCAACGAAGCAAGCCCGGATCTCAGCATGGGCATGCTTTTAAATTGGATCACTCTTTCTTCAGAGAATTTGATTGAATCGGAGAAGATGGACTGAAATTCGAATAAAATGGGGAAGACGATGACGTGGACTTCAAAGGGTTTAAGTGAATTTTCACAATGAAAAGGGAAACAAGTGGGCTTTAGTTCGATTAGGCCCAATTCAACAATAGAAAGAATTTGAAGTCAAACATAAGAGTCAAATAGATTTGGGTTGAGTAAAAAGGATTTAATTTCCCAAAAGGGCAATAGTTTCGGCATTATGGAGTAGTAAAGTAAATAATTTCACCTTTTAATTACGTCTTCTACAAACTCTCCCTTTTCGTCTTTCTTTTTCTTTAAACTGAAACTTTGTCCTCCTTCACCTTCACTCGCATAATGATGATCCAGTAGGAATGCTTGCTCCTCTGACAGATCTTCTTCTTCGCTCTACCACCGATTTTTAACTCTCATCGCTTCCATTCGGAGCGATCTCGTCGTCTGATTAAGTAATAATGGTCGCGGACTCAGTTTCCAACCCTGTAAATTCTCTCTTCGCATCCGACCTTAAGAGGTATCGCCTACGAGCTTCTCCGTTGCTACATTGCCTAGCTCTTTGTGTTTCTATAATCAGATGATCACATTTAAGGATTATTTTTTTTGATATATTTTATTTGTCAAGTTGCGCTTTTTTAAGTTAGTCGCTGCTCCCGATTGCTGAGTGAAATGTTATTTTTTCTACCACTAGTTGATTTTTGTTTCCGGCTATGTCTTTAATTCCGTTTCTTTGCATTCTAAATTTGTGTTGGAAAATTGATAGCATCTAGTGACCATTGACCTTGATTTGAACCACAGCATTTACTGAAACACGATTGCCTTAAAAGGATGGTCTCAAAGAAAGACAGGAACTGATTTAATTGTCGAAGTATGTTGTAATTTTAATTGCTTGTCAAGAATGGAGTTATGTTTCAATGGATTGTAATCGTATTCTGTAGAGTTTGATGTGTGATTTATGGATGAAATTGAATATTTTCAGTATTGAGGAAGTCCAATATGGTTTTCTTTTTGAACAGGGATGCATATGGATTTTCTGTGAGGCCTCAGCATTTGCAAACATACCGAGAATATGTTAATATCTACAAGGTTCTATCTCCTGAATTTTCGTATTTTACTTAGTAAATTCTTTAACATGATTTAGTGCACATTCGCACCCTTAGACAAAAGATTTGGTTTGTCTTAGATTTGATGATCCTATTTCGAAGCTCTAGTACAGGATAAACCCGGAGTAAAAGTTATCAGAACTAGACTAAACATAAAATTTTACTTAGTGGTCCTGAGCAGATGGTGGAAATATTGAAAGTCTCCCTGTGTCATACGTCATTGTTAGTTCTTAAAGGGTTGAAGCATTCACTGTCATTCGTTTCCTCAATGTTGCATCACTTGCACCTTAACCTTTAATGCTGTGCCTGGCTGATCAAATGCAGGTCGAAGAAGAAGAGAGGTCGGACAGGTGGAACAGTTTCCTCGAAAATCAGGCAGAATCTAGGGTGTCCCCTGCAAACAGATCACTTGAATATAATCATGTACCTCCAAGTGAAAGTGACAAGATAAAAGAAGAGGAATTAAACAAGGGGGCTGAAAGAATATACCTGAACACTGACAAACCAGGTTCTGATTTAACTCCTGGAAATGCGAGAGAAGAAGATGAAGTTACCAATGCAGAGAAAATTTTGCACAAGATTCCGTTATGGACCGATATTAGATCATCTCTTCAAGCAATTGAGGACTTGATGAGTGTCCGTGTCAAAAGGAAGGGAAGTTCTTCAAATGACGAGCAAGAAGCTCAGTTATCGAATTCTTTACCTTCAACTGATGAGAGCAAATCTTCAAAGGGACTATATGAGAATTATTCTGAAGATGAGTTCTATGATGTGGATAGATCAGATATAGTTCAAGATGGCTCTTCAGATGGTACAAGTGTCTCCAGTTTGTCTGCTGCTGCTGATGCAACTTCCGTAGCATCTGCATGTTCCTGGAAGGAAGAACTTGAAGTCCTTGTTCGTGGTGGTGCACCTATGGCTCTGAGGGGTGAGGTAATAAGCTTTGTTATTCTGGATTATTTCCCTGTTTTTCATTCTCCAGCTATTGATATTTAGTTCTTATTATCCTTATTTCTTGCGCAATTGTCTGAAAGTATATGTACAAATCTTCAGCTTTGGCAAGCATTTGCGGGTGTTAAGAAACGTCGAGTCAAGGATTATTACCAAAATCTTCTAGCTGCGGATCGTCTAGGAAACGCCATAAAGCAGGATGAGAAAGGTTCAAGTACAGATCCCCTCGCTGTGGTGGAAAAATGGAAAGGACAGATAGAAAAGGTTAGCAATTTTATTACCTTCCAACAGTTGGCATAGAGCATTTTCTAAATAGTGGTGCAGTTCTGGAATCCTCTTGATTTTGGTCATTTTTCTCAAGTCGTTGCTTAATTCAAGTACAGGACTTACCCCGGACGTTTCCAGGTCATCCTGCTCTAGATGATGATTTTAGAAATGCTCTGCGGCGGTTGCTAACTGCCTATGCTATGCATAATCCCTCTGTTGGATACTGTCAGGTACATGGTTATTAAATACTGTCACATTTGCTTTCTAGTAAGGTGGCATGCTCACAAAATAACCATCTTCGGTTTTTTATCTTAACAAATCATGTGCAGGCCATGAATTTCTTCGCTGCACTGTTATTACTTCTCATGCCCGAAGAGAATGCCTTTTGGTATGTTTGGAAACTACTCTCGGACTCCTAATATTTATTGTCAATGCAAACCCTACCCTTTGGTTCTGTGTCTGTATCTATGACTTGCTTTTCTTCTGGTTGAATATCAACTACGGTTAGCCCATTCCTCAAATATATTTAGCAAATGTGTGAGTTGACTAATTATTACTTTGGATTTGAAGGTCGCTGACTGGAATTATTGATGACTACTTCAATGATTATTATTCAGAAGAAATGATCGAGTCCCAGGTGATAAATTATTTTGTTGATACAGTGTTTTCCTATCTTTTGGGGACAGCTAGAGATAGCACATAAAAGATAATACTGTTCCCTCCAAAAAAGAGTCATCTTTATTATTGTTCCTGTATTTGAATACGTTCCCAGGTTGACCAACGAGTTCTGGAGGAATTGATTCGAGAAAGATTTCCTAAATTGGGTCAGTGTTTACATTGTCGTGTTCCATCTTACCAAATCTTTGCAGTTGTTGCTAATGATCTGTGTGATTTCTATCCTGCAGTTCATCATCTAGATTATCTTGGAGTACAGGTGGCTTGGGTTACCGGGCCATGGTTCCTTTCCATCTTCATCAATATACTTCCATGGGAAAGTGGTCAGGTTTTGAAATTTATTTTAAATTTTATATATAGGAAAATTCTTTGTTTCGCTAGTAAAAATGTTGCCATTTTTATATATTATGAATGTCAGTCTAAATAAACTCTTTGTTATAACAGTTCTCAGAGTGTGGGATGTGCTTCTATTTGAAGGAAATCGTGTTATGCTTTTTAGAACAACACTCGCATTGATGGAATTTTATGGTACTGGGTTGGACCTTAGTGTATGTATGATTTAAGTGCTATGTTTGTCGACTTTCTGAACATACAATAATAACCAATGGAATATTTCTTGACTCTAATCCTTGCCATATTAGGCCCTGCATTGGTTACAACCAAGGACACTGGAGATGCTGTTACTTTGCTACAATCAATGACTAGTTCAACTTTTGATAGCAGCCAGCTCGTTTTCACTGCTTGTATGGGTTACCAGAATGTACATGAAAGTATATTGCAGGAATTAAGAAGCAAGCACAGGCCAGCTGTTGTAGCTGCATCTGAGGAAAGATTAAAGGGACTTCAATCTTGGAGGGATTCGAAAGGCCCTGCGATCGAGTTATACAATTCTAAGCAAGACCCAAAATCCGTTTTAGTTGATTCTAGCAAAGCCTCATTGTCAAATGGGAGTTTATCTCATTCTGAATCAGGATTCAGTTATGCAGACGAAGTCTTTGTTAGTGTGACTGGGAATGGAGAGATAGATTGTTTTCAAGATCTTCAAGGACAGGTAGTTTGTGTTATCCTTTCCAATCTTCTCATGCATTGATGGTAGTAACAATTAAGTTGTCAAGATACTTGTATGTATCTTTCTGACATGAACTGAATTGGACCAACAAATACCACTACTGTTAAGCTCACATTAGTACCCGTAATTGTAATGTCAATTAATAACTATTAACATTTTTCCACAACTTCTCCAGGTTCTCTGGTTGAAGGCTGAACTCCACAAGTTGCTTGAGGAGAAAAGATCAGCTTTATTAAGGTTAATCTCTTAGCTTAGTATATGTCTTGGGATATTAAAGCCACTCGTGAACTTTTATATATCTCCTTATTATCCCTCAATCGCTTCCCATGCTATTATAGAGCTGAAGAGTTGGAGGTAGCTCTTATGGAGATGGTCAAACAAGACAATCAGCGTCAACTGAAAGCTAAGGTAATCCCATTTGTGATCTCAAACTCGTTTCCTAATAAATGATGTGGGTGTAGATTCAATTCAGTTGTTTCTTTATCTATTCTGTTATGTATAATAGTGAAGTGTGCTTCTTCTATTTGAGATAGTGTAACCTGTTTAATGCCACTGAAATTTTGGATAGGTTGAGCAATTAGAGCAAGAGGTGACAGAGCTTCGAAGACTTGTTTCTGATAAGCGGGAGCAAGAAAGTGCTATGATACAGGTTTGCATTTGCAACTTGTTTTCTTCTTAGATTAATTTGTGCTGTCTTCAGTTGCAATTTAATGTATTTCAATTCTGAGAATTATGAAGGTGTTGATGCGGATGGAGCAAGAACATAAAGTAACTGAAGATGCACGGAGACTTGCTGAGCAGGATGCAGCAGCGCAGAGATATGCTGCGGAAGTGCTTCAGGTTAGAAGTTTGCATTTACTACTAGTGATGAAGTTGTGTTGCCTATCTGTTTCAAAGAGGACTGCTAGCCTCTATGCTGTGTCTGTATGTGTCTGGTCAACTAACTCTCTGATTTATCCACTAATTTATGTACTTGCTATAGAAATAGTGTATGCCCATTGATTCCTTCCCAGAAATTTGGAGCTTGCTGGTTTTTCTTTGGCATGATAACTTGTGGTATGTTTTCACTGTGAGGATGTATCGTTTCTTTGGCTATGTTACACGTAGTTGAGAGTGAAAACGAAGTTGTAAGTGTTGCTTTTTGTCACCATTTCCTCTGAACGATAATGATACTGGTGTAGGAAAAATATGAGGAAGCTGTTGCTGCGCTCGCTGAGATGGAGGAAAGGGCAGTGATGGCAGAGTCCATGTTAGAGGCGACTTTGCAGTATCAGTCTGGCCATGTTAAAGCACAACCTTCACCACGGTCTGTTTCTCTGGCTTATATCATGTGAACTTGGTGTAGCAAACAGAATTTACCAAGCTCTTGTGTTTATATCTGATACATTTTTGGAAATTTTCCAGGCAAGTGAAGCAAGATTCGCCAGTCATGGTCGGGCCCTAGAATCTCAGCAAAGTTAGTCTTACTCTTTCGCTCATATACAGTATATGACTGCTTCAAAGTACAGTTCAGTACATGTAACCACATTACATGCATGAATGAAAATTCTTTGGTCTTTTCGATGTGGTCTTCGAAACCAATTGTATATTGATCTTATGACATCTGAATCTGGTGCTAGCATTAACAAGGCCTGTATGACTTGCCATGGCAGAACACTACACATGGAAAAAACCTAAGGAGCAAGTTAACGACGAAAAACCATGAACAGAGGGACAAACCACAAATTTCATACCAGAAGAAAATGACACGAAGCTCCAAGAATCTCCATGAGGTATATAATTATACGAACTGCTGATTAGATACATAACGAGTAGATTATGTTGAATTATGTATTCTATTTTGCTAAGCTATTAGAAACAATTCATTGTTAAGTCGATCTTTATTTGTACAACAAAGGAGTTCACAACTATCTATGGTGGACCAGAATCCACAAAGAGAAACCTCACTATATTATATGCATCAAGACATTGAGATAACTGGTTGATATACTAGGACATGTATCTCTTTTATTGACTACCTTAAACATATATGCTCGAGGAAGATTGCTCGAGAAAAGAATGTAGCACGAGTTGTTGATTCATTCATACAATGCAGAGAGAGATTAGGCTACTGCAGACTTATTATAATAAAGGTTTTCAAGGTGTAACGCTCTAAGGAGCCGTGGCCATGATTCGGGGATTCCGCCCGGTAATTCAAATTCCAACAGCTTTCCGCGCTTCTTATAGAATTCCTCCACTGGTTGACTCTGCAAGAACAGAAAAAATATCGCTAATAACCATCTTGCTGAACGTTTGAATCGTGAAAGGAGGAAAAATCTCTTTTTACCATTTTTTTGTAAATCCGGAGTCTTTCCTTAACTACTTCTTCAGTATCATCAGCTCGACATATAAGCTTCGATTCACAGTTTGGAGGAGGAAGAAGAGGAGGCATATACATTCTGGAATTATCATCATCACCTTTGATATCAATACATGCAACGTTATAGTTTGCACCACACTCGCTGCAAATCCTTCTTCCTAGACATTTTGCAAGTAATGCCTCTTCTCTAAGCTTCAGGTTGATAACTAGATCGACATTAGTTACTCCCTCCAATATTTCCTACAAGCCGAACAAAAGAAACAGAGAAAATGTCAAGGGTTTTCAATTTAAGAATCCTCTATTAGTCTCAATCTACAAAAGCAATGAATTGCTTACAGCTTGTGTCACGGTTCTTGGAAAACCATCAAGAATGTATCCAGATTCACCCTTCTCTTTGCTAGCTTCAAGACGCTTTGATAACAAACTTATTATAATTTCATCAGGAACCAACTTTCCATGGTTAACAAGCTCCTTCAGCTACATCAATGCAGCAACGATTGGTAAGCAGAGATATGCTAATGGCTTTTAAACATACGAAAAGCATCTAGTCACACCTCTAATGGGCTATCAAACTAAAGGACACTGTTAAAATACATTGTCTCAAATAGTTATTGCCCCATGATTCAAACCCAGTTATAGTTCTGTATAAGAGATATACAACCCCAAATTCGTTGGCACAACACTTTTGTTCCTTTTTGGTTAATTTGCCAAAGCATGTTGATCATATGTGGCCTCATATGAGATGAGCAACCAAAAATCAAACTTTATTCCACCCAAATACATCAAATGAGGTTTCAATAAGACCAAATATGACACTGTTGAGAGTAAGATCAGAAATGGAGATTCAGTACATATTGTCAGCACTCAGCAGACTCAACCTAGAATTATGTTGCTAGCTTATTCAGGATCAACGTATATATAATCAAAATCTCAGGATCATCGAATCTATTGATCTCTGTGCCTTCACTCACAATTTCTATTGAGAGTAATTTCAACATTTAAAGAAAAAAATCAACTCAACACAATTCACAGCTACAAAAAAAAAGTGGCCAAAGAAGAAACTTTCCAGTAAATTTAGGAGAGAATGACAAAGGGAATTCAGAAAAGGAAAAAAAAAAGGCCTAACCTGTGAGGAGAGGAGGCCAGAGGAAGAGAGCTCATCACGAACGAGATCACCAGTAGCAATATGAGGAACACCGAGGAGTGAAGAGAGACGAGAGGCATAGGTCCCTTTGCCAACACCAGGACATCCAAGAAACACCCAGTGAAAGTTTCTGTCTTTGTACGGTGAGGAAGACGAAGACTTCTCGAGCTGAGCCGCGGCCTCCTCGAGATCGATCTCGGGGTCCAGAGAGGACCCAGAACAAGACGAAGAATTAGAAGAAAACAGAGACCTAACGAAGAAAGAAGAAAGAGTATTCGTTGCCGTCGTCGTCGCCGGTCTTAAAAGACGGTGAGATACTGTCATAGAGAAGGAAATGATGGTGTGTGCAGATCGTAAAGAAAGAAAGAAAAAGATGTTGAGTTTTTGTCCTTGGCTCGCGAGAAAAACGTGTATTTATGTCACTGTCTCTCTCTTTTTCTCCAAGGTGCAACGAAATGCAATCTTCTTAAAGAAATGTCGGAAGGCAGACAACCTTAAAGGTTTAACTCGTGGTGGTTGCCCAAGCTTTTGGTCCAAAATTGGAAGATTCAGTTTCCAATCAAAACTCTCCTCTTTCGAATCAATTTCCTCCTCCTCGCGAGACTCTCCACTCTTTCGAATCATTCGAATCCATCACCACCAGGTTTTCAATCGGAATCGGACGAATCCATGCCTATAACGAAGAACACCGCGAGAAAGAAGGGATATGGTCCTAGGCTAATTGTTGAAACAAAGCCGGTTCGGCTAGAAAAAGGTGACGAAGAAGTAGATGATGAAGAAGTAGTGGAAGAAGAAGTAGATGAAGAGGGAGAACGAGAAGAAGAATCGGAAGCAGAAGGAGAAGCAACAGAGGAAGAGGATGAAACGGGAGAAGAAGAAATGCAAGCCACAGATGAAGAGGAAGAAATTGGGGAAGAAGAAACGCAAGCGACAGAAGAAGAAGAAGAGGAAAGGGAAGAAGAAGAAAAGCAAGCGACAGAGGAAGAAATGGAAGAAGAAGAAACGCCTCTAAGACATGACTCAAGTCGAGAAGATGAAATCCATGAGACCACTCGACAAGAAGCAGAATTGGAAACGGTAAGAGTTGAATCCTTTTGTACAATTTTTGGTTCTAATTGAATCTTATCTTGTTAAAATTAACAAATTGATTGGGTACAAATACTCGATATGATTGAATCTTCGACTGGAAATTTTCGGATCATTTAGTTTGAATTTTTTGGTGAATGTAGCGTTGATGAGATTGAAGTTGTAAGTAGAATATTTTACTGAGGGGTTAGTATCTTGATTAATTTGGTCCCGATTGTCTCTATTAGCTCATATTATCTATGTTGATTAATTTGGTTTCGTTGATGAGATTGAAGTTGTAAGTTGTAGTCTCAATTAGTAAGTATTATCAATTACACATAATTTTGTATGATTGTTAGTTGTCTTAGTTTTTATACAGAATGATTGGCTCATTTATACAGAGTTTTGATTGAATGTGAGTTGTCTAAGTTTATACTGTCTCACTTTTGTGAATTGGTATTACTGCTTGTTTGTTGGGTGAATGTAGGATTCAGAAGATGGTGAAACGGAAGTGCTACCACCTATAGAAATGTATCTTCCAAAGACAGAGTACACAAAGACTATTAAGATCGCCACAAGGTGTTACATTTCGAAGACGGTCATAAACATTGAGAAGATGCTTGACAACCCGGATATGGAGTGTTTCTATGAGCATCCACAGTTTTCTCATTTTTTTCATATGCCTAGGGACCCAAACCACCGTTTGATGGGAATGTGGATGCTTCTTTTACATTTGGTAAAAACCGAGAAGGAGAAAGAAGCATGGTTTGTTGTTAATGGTGTGCCGATCCGGTATTCTTTGAGAGAGTATGCTCTGCTGTCTTGTCTACATTGCCACGAGTTCCCGAAGAACTATAAAGAGATTGGGGACTTTAAGTTCGTGGAAAAGCACTTCAAGAAAGCTAAAGTGACACAAGAAGCCATCAAGAAGAAGTTTTTCTCTATGAGGACGTCTTCACGGGATAGGCTGAAGATGGCAGTTCTTAATTTTCTCTCTTACATTCTCAAGGGCAATGCAAAAAGAGGAGTTCAAGCGACCGCTGCTGACCCACTTATAAGGAGGATTGTAACCAATCTTGACGATTGTGTTACATTCCCGTGGGGTAGATTGTCTTTCTACGACAATCTAGAAGAAATAAAATGGATGATGAGACTCTTCGACAAAGTAGCGAATCATAATGCAAACTTTTCTAGATTTGTTATTCCCTTAGAGGTATATTCTAAGTTCTTTTTACTTGTGTGCTTTAAGTTTGTAATGGTTTTTGATTAATATTAATGTGATCTTATATTTTCATGTTATTGGGTTAGCTTCTTGTGTTTGAAGCCATACCAAAACTCATGGAGTTCCGGGTTATGGTGAAAGATGCCCGAGGTGAGTGCCTAAGAATGTGCAAGTCGAAGTTTAGGAGGTGTGGGTGGAGAGGATTTCAAATCAAAGAAATAAACAAGTCACTAGATGGTTCTGGTGTTAAGATTAGTATTTGTGGCTGCAGCAATTTAAGTGTTTTTAGGTTTGAACTTGTCATTGAGCTTGTTATATTGGCTGTGAATTTATGCTTTGAATTTATGTGTTTTTATGCTTTGAAATAAAATGCTTTGAATTTATATTGGGTGTGATTAAAGTTTGAAGTTGCTCGTTGAATTTGTTATATTGGCTGTGAATTTATGTGTTTTGGTGCTGTGAAATAAAATTCTGTGAATGTATATTGGATGTGAATTATGTTTGAACTTGCTCGTTATCCAAAACCCAAGCGTGTTACAGTGTTAATATTTGCTTTCTTCAACATATAACAATACGAAGGCAACATCTTATAACTATCTTTCGGACAGCTACGCACAACATCAACAACTTTATTTTTCCCTCTCAAAGTCGTGCTGTATGACACCTTCAGTCCCACCCACTTGCACCAAATTAATAAGAGACTTAGGAGGAGGTGTGTCCAATTAACCTGGGTAATCTTGTCTTACTAAAGATGAAACTACATCCGAAACTCCTCTCCTTCTAACATATGAGGTACTTGCTGAAACTCTAGAGCAAGAATGGATTTTCCAATATACTTTTACCGACCAACTACCTTTACTTTTTTCTGGTTGTGCCACTCGTAAGTACCACTTACAACCTTGTTGACGACATCTTACAACGTACCTCCAAGAATCTGAGTTCACCACATCATACTCAAAACATTTGTTAAGTGAAGCTCTTAGCACTACTTCTTTAACATGATCTTTACACATGAATTATTGGTGTAGTTCAAGACCCATGCCATCTTCCCACTCCTCTACAAATTGAGCATCTTCCTCTTGTCTATCACAAGGATTACAACCGTCACCGTCATTACAAATATAACCATCACCTTCCACAAGCTCATTCAATGTCATTTCCTTACTAGCAATATTCATACACTCTTTAACGTCATCATTGCAATGATCCCTTTCTTCCTCATGAATAACAATTGCATTGTTCGCTGTAGCACTAACCACCTCACTATTATAGTTATGTTCTACCAAACTACTCGGTGCTACTCTTATATCATCCTCATCGACACTCTCATCTACTTCCACATGCAAAACACTCCTTAAGTGACCCACATCCATGCTACATAAAAAAGTCTCAACATCCTCGTCATCATAGATATACAATTACTTTTTTGCACCAACTGCCAATGGAATGTAACTTAACTTGATCTTCGTGTCTATATCCATACCAACCTTCTTCCAAATCCTTCTTTCTAAAACAAAGTAAGTGATATCCTCAACACTCGATGTTTTAAACATTACTCCATAGTTAATAGCATCATTTGCATTCTACCTAAACCCTTCTTCAGTTTCAACGTAACAACCACCAAAGTCGAAATGAACGCTCGTTGATAGGTGCCTCGGATGAGAAACCTTCGGATATGAATCCAACGTCTCGACCTTGGTGA
>OVAX01002617.1:0-27633 GCA_900406405.1 Lepidium africanum | reverse complement strand
GTAGAATCACTAAACATAAATTTGAAATCTAAATTAAACTTATTAGGGAGGGATGAAAAAAAGTATGATTATTGCCTCTATAGAAAAAAAAATTAGAGAAGAAGATTGAAGTTATCCCGTACTAAAAATTAGATTAATAAACATTATTAGCTATTATATGGATAAGATAATATTGAAGAAGTAGATATTAAGCTTCCTAATTATTATTGCAAAAATAAAGTTCTTCCGAAAAATAAGTTTTTTAACTTGCATTAGTGGAATCATGGATCATTTATTAGGTTGTAATTTATTTAGTATGATAAAATTACAAGATTTGAAGTTTGAACAAGTTGAATATCAATAAAAGTGGGTTTTAATTAATTAGCTGTCAATAAAATGATAAGTTTCAATTACTAGGGTGTCAATAAGAGAAAAAAAAGTTAATTCAGTTAGAACAAATACATTAGTTCTATATATAAAATAAAATTTTCGCCGATGACGTGTGACCCAATGGTAGTGGCCACTTTAGCTTTCCTCAGACATCAGAGTTCGATTTCTCCCAGATGCAAAGGGAAGGAAAAAAAAGAGATTTTAAAATATAGGATTTGGCTATGGATGAGGCCTTGTCGATCCAATTATAAGATACAATTAAAAAAAATCCCTATATTTATGGGGCGTCAATTTCACCTCCTTCACTCTTAATAGGTCCGCCATTGTTAGTATTTATATTTCTCAATAATATGATAATGTGAAGAAAACTTAAGAGAATTTATACTCACTTTCATAATAGTATGTTGTTTAATGTTTTTACATATAGATTAAAAAATCATTGAACTTTTTATTTTTCAAACTAATAATATTATTTTTAATCTATTTAATAATGAGAAATTAAGCTGTATATACATGAAAAAGTTAGAAATTAGGTATCTCCCATAGGCCTGTGACGGAGCGGATAGGCCCTTTTTACGATATCCGTATCCGTATCCGTATCCGGGATATCCGTTATTTTCTGATCCGTATCCGTATCCGAAATTACGGATATCCGGACTCAGGATATCCGTAAAAATAAACAGATATCCGCGGATAGATCCGTATCCGTAATATTTCTTCACAATCCTTGATGGGTGTGGGCTTGAGTAACCCCTTGAGGGTGTGGGCTTGAGTAACCCCTTGAGGGTGTGGGCTTGAGTAAAGCAGCAAATTTTTGGGCTTTAATTCTTAATGGGCCGGATATCCGTATATCTGGTCCAACTTTTTGCTGTATCCGTATCCGTATTCGTCGGATATATAAATTTACTATCCGTATCCGTATCCGTTTGGACCGGATATCCGTTTTTCGGATCAATTTTCGGATACGGATACGGATATCCGACTGATACGGATAATATTCTCAGGGCTAATCTCCCACACCTACAAAACCTACATCACTTTATACAACTTTAAAACCAAAAAACTCTATTGTCTTTGTCGCTGATTCTCAAGTCCCTCTCACGTCATCATCTTTCTGTTCACGTTATTTCTTGTGCAAAGCTAATTAAAAAATAAAAAATTTAAACTACCTCGGCAACTAAAGAGTCTTATTCTAGTATAGTCTAAAAAAAGACCTTTTCATCTTCTTTCCCTGTTCCAAATTTCGTTATGAACCGTCTTCACTCTTTTTTCTTTCTCATTTCCTCATTCTTCACTTATCTTCGCTCCTTCCTCTTCCTCCAAGACCCGGTGCGCTCCTTCAATTTTCTGGCAACATTTGTGCTCGAAACGCTTATTCAATTCACCGGTAACGATTTTCCACACTCTTCATTTCAAATGTCAATTTTTGGTAATACATTCCTTACTTTTTGCGAATCTGTTTTCTACTCTTTTATATTTTTTCTTCTCCTTAGACTTCGTTACTGTCTTCGTTTGTTTCCCTTAAGTTTTTGTTTGGAAATGATTTGTTTTATGAGTCTTATAATTTGTCCTTCCGTAAAACCGTTTAAAAGCTCCTACTTTACGTCTTTTGCTTTCTTCGCCTCAACTGGTTGTAGGGCAGTTTGATTTTATCTGTAGGTTTGACTAACATTTGGTGCAATTGTGTTTTTGGTTTATCTTATCTGGATGTGTACCTGTGAAGTAGAATTGTCCATCCGTTCATTCTGTACCAACGATTTATGTACTCCAAATATCTCTGATTTTCTCTTTAATGCTTAAGAATTGATGTACACATTTCGCTTTGCCTGCCATATCCTCTGGTACTTTCACTTGCTAATGGTGTCTGCAGTGGTTGTTTATAATAACTGTTTATAAGCTCTCAATTTTTACAACGATAGGCAAGTTTCTGGTGTTCTCCACATTTTCGTGTTGTAACTGTTACACAGGGTTGCTTACCTGCTACACATTGTTCCTTACCCACTACAAATGGTTGCTTACCTGCTACACTTATTTACCCTTTTATAAGATTGAATACCTGCTACACATTCTCCCAACTACCTGCTACATATTGTTTCATATTAAAGCTTTAATAACTCGTTAACCATCTATGTTTAGTCCACAGAATGGCTAACGCGAAGCCAGCACCTCTCAAGCTCCCAACCCGCTTGGTTGCGGCAGGGCACGACCCTGTTGGAGATCGTATTAATACATACCTGAAGCTTTCTACCCTAAAAGCAATAATTGATGCTCTAAAAGCAGATGAGCTTGAGGAGTTGAAGCAATCTCCACTAAAACCTATATTTAATATGTCATCCAAACTGGTCTAGTTTAGTAGCTTTTGCATTCTCCTTCTCAGCAGGCAGCTAGTTGTGAATAAAAAGAAAGAAAATTTGGATTGTGTTTGCTGGGTCTCCAATCAGAGTTTCCCTCCACGAATTCAGGATTGTCACAGATCTCAACTGTGGGAGGTTCCCTGCCAGACCCAGCAAAAAAAAAGGGTCTTTTGTGAAGAAAAAGCCTTATTATTGGGAATTGTTTGGTATGGAAGGAGATATATATGTTGAAGAAGTAATGCAGATGCTAAAGGATGATGCAGTAACTGACAAGGACCTGAGGATTCGTTACACTGCACTTGCTCTTGTTGATGGTTTCATACTCCTGCCTTTTCACGTTCCCAAAATTGATAGAGGCCACGCAGAGATGGTAGAAGACTTGGACTCCTTTTTGTCCTACCCTTGGGGAAAGGCATCATTCGACATGTCAATAGAGTCCATTCATGCCAGAGATGCGGCAGCTATTGCCACTTCAACTGTCGCTATTCAAAGACTCTTCTACGCTATTCAGCTCATTGTTTAGGAGGTTGTTCTTGGCATTCAAGACGCACCACCTGCTCAGAATGACAAGGACAAGCCGCCCTCTTTAGGCTTGTTAATTCAAGGCACATTGATGACGAGTGCAAGGTATTACTTTCGCAACTGATCACCATCGTTGTACCTGTTACATGACTGTTAAAAGTGTTGTTTGCTCGTTAAAAAATGTCTTCCCCGCTAAACATTTGTTACCTGGTTGCTACCATTTCTCAGGCTTGCTAAATGTCCACTTACCCTTTACTCATCCATATATTTCATTTACCTTCCTAACTTTGTAAGTGGGTCTTCTAATGTAGTGCATGCTAACTCTCAGTTTAGCCGATACAAGTTAAAGTAGCATCCATTATCCGCCCTGAAATTGTCTTTACATTTTTCGGTATCGACCAGCTTACTCATTCCATCCTCTCCAGGGTCATCGAACTAAGGTGGTGCATCTGTTTCCAACAAAGCAATGGGGGTGGGGGGCACCTCCTCATTTTTGATCCTCTGAATCTGCTTTGGATGAAGAACTCCCAACATGTGAAGGCCCGCCTACGTCCAGACGATTATTAATATAGCCACGCTGCGTCAAGCTAACAGAATCGTCATCTGTGTCTGCAAATGTGTATTCAAAATTAGGATGTTAATACATTTAATCCATTAACATACCCACTAAAATATCCACATACCAGGTACACCTTACTTAAAACAGTATCAAATAACACTTACTACAAATCAACTAACACTCTCATTACCTATAAAGGATGGACTGCGAGAACTATCATGGCATTCTGAACTGTCCCCTCTGAGGTCTGTATCGGATAAGGGGAGTGGGCACCTACTCCCCCCTAATGCAAGTTTGTTCACATGGCCATTTTCCACGTTTAGGTCAATCCTGTCCCATCGTTTTTTCGGCTAACTTCTCTGCTCCAATAACCTCCCAACAACATTGAATTCCCCATAAAAGCTTGCCATATGTTTGCAGCATTTGCTCTGAGGCTCAGAGGGAAAATACAATACCCCGTGCCTTTGCCACCACTTGGCTTTGTATGTCCCTTCCCCTTATCCTTTCGACGACTCACAGCCCATGTTGTACACGTGTTTGAACATTTGTCAGTTCCTCTCAACTACCTACTAACAATTTGTACCCATTACAGGTTTAATCAAACCACTTTTTAACAGCTTAATATAACATCTCTCTAGTATACCTTGTACCAGTTACACTTTAACTAACACTTCTACCCGTCCATTTACACCTTTTAACAGATTGTAACAGGCACACATTCACAAAATGTTTACTTACACTTCTTTTCCAGTCCAAGTAGGCGACAAACTATATTTGTAACTAATACAGGTTACACACCATGAGACACTCCCCTACAATAGTTATATTTTTTTTAGCCGCTAAATAATTTTTTGCCAGGTACGCGGGTCGTAACAAATGCACAGCTCTCTATGATACTAGGTACACTACAGAGCACACTATACCATGTACACATATCAAAACATCAAGTCCCAAAATTAATTCCCATAATGTACATGTTACACCCGTTTGTACCCACTACAGGGTTCGTTTCAGATGTTACCTGGTTCATTTAGTATCAAATCTCTAACGGTAACCACATCCATTCCCCTTCCCAGCAACTCTGTTTCACCCTCTGATCCCCCACCTGTACATTTCCTTTGAATCGTGGCCCTCAGCTCCACTTCACCGAGCTTTTCCTTGATAGAGAGGTACAGGTCGAATTCCTCATCTATTGTCACACATTGGGTCCATTTTCCTCCATTCCGGCCCCATTACTCTTTCTGGCCATTGATAGTTGAGTTGCACCTCTTCCTCCAAGCTAACTTGCACTACTTCTTTTATTTTGTCAACGGTGCTTGCTAAACCATCACTTCTCTTTGTCACTATGTGCCCACAAGTCCATGATAAGTCTCTTTGAACACAAACCCCTCTTGCATGTTCCCTACCCACTTTCCTCTCAACACACGCACCGAAACGTATCCTTGTCTCATCCTGCAAATAAGCCACACGTCAGCGTTTAGAGCAAGCCTATCATTTTAGTCTACGGTAATGATTACATGGTTAACATGATTAAATCTAGGACTTGAAATCACTTTCAAAAGGTCTAAAACATTTATTGCACTATATTTAGCAAGCTAAATCGTTAAACTAGCAAATCAAGGTACCCCATTATTTTACCTGATCGGTCGCCTCTCTATTAATACATTATTCCTTCACACTTTCTCAGTTTCTGATACGAAGAAGTAATGTATGAAGGTTACAATGAATGTTCTTGTTATTTTATAGAGGTATGTGATTGCTCCTTCTCTCCCCTCACCAATTGCGCTCACTTTTCCAGTTATCGGAGCACCTCACTAAGCCTTCCATCACCTCGCCTTAATTACAATTTGGGCTAAATCTCAGTAATAAGTAGCCCCTACATGCCGTCGTTGCCATCGTCATCTTCTCAATTTAATGTTGTTAACGGTTAAAGCAACTCCTGATATTTTGATCAAAGTTTACCGTAAAGTATTTTCGTCATTCACTTATTGGGCCCATAGGTAATTTCTTTGTTTCGAAAACCCAATAAATAGATTATTTGTTTCCAATTTCTTTGTGTATATTTCATTAAATCACTCTTTAATAATCATCCAACCAATTATTTTATAATCTATTTAATATCTATCCACATATATATGATGGTTGTGTTAATCGGTCCACATGCCATTTATATATATATATATATATATATATATATATATATATTATAATGTGAATAAATGTGTAAACTGAATATAATGTTGTTAATGAAACTAAAAATGTTATCTATAATTGTGGAATATACATAAAACTACACGTCTATCTTGCTCTAGCTCCACACATAATTTAGCTTCTTCTTTTCTTTACCAAAATTTGCCTATGCACTATAGCTAAAGAAACAATAATTTTCAATTTCTCCTACATGTTGACTTAATTACCAATCCGAGCCGAAATCAAGTATTGCTAAAATCAATTGAAAGTATATTTTTACTTGAAAGTATATCTATAGACTATAGTCAAAAGTCAAAACTTCTTTATAGTGGTAGATTTTCGAGTCTAGATTCAGCATATTTATTTTCTCTCCATCAAATTGTGACAAAATTTATTAAACGGTTGAATAAACTAGGGGAATAAATGCAATAGGCTAGTTGCTTCTTTGTATTCTAAATTTAATTCAAATGAAAAAAATCCTAGAAGTATATAAATAAGTGAATGTAAATGTATGTATTTAAGAAAAATATAAAATAAAAATGTATGTATTAGTGAAGTCAGAAATAAAAAGAGTATTTAGTGGTTTGTACGTATATGATTTGTCTGTTTATTTATTACGGAAGGGTTATAAAGAAGTAGGCGTTGGTTCCCGCGAGAATTTCGCCTTATTATCCGTTGTCCTCTTAGAGAATAATTTATTTATTTTTCTTATTTTTGTCTTCTTTACTTTCTGCATTATTCTTTTCTTTTTTCTTTTTTTTTCTCTTTTCTACAGAAAATCTTTTCATACAAATATCATCACATTAATTAAAATATGTCTCTATCTCACATATTATGAAATTAGTAATTATTATTTATATTTATACTTTCCTAGCTACTATTATAATTTCATGAAATCTTAAATCGCATTGACGTTTGAATCAACATTGATGGGACCCTCAACACAGCTTCTCTCCATGCAAAAAAGCTCCTCGAGCTACTCAATTAACACTGCAAACTTCATCACAGTCTCATCCTTTCCTCTTCTCACTTTTTTGTTTTTCATGTCTTATAGTTCAAAGTTTATTTCTACCTATTATCTCATCATCGCTATCGTATCATATAAAGCTGATACATGTGTTGACAAATGGAAAAAAACATGTTCACATAAGATCTGTCTAATTAGTATTCTGTTGAAGGCCTAAAATGAATATTGGAGATAAGGATGACTAACTAAGATATTAGGAAGATTTGCGCATATCCTTGTATTTACGTTTATGAAGGCCTACAATGAAGTTATCAAAACACAAACTCATCAATCTTTCTTATATTAATGGTAAAAAAAAATTAAAGTTGATCAATTGTAAGAGTAGCAGACATTTGATAAAAAAAAAATAAAGTTGATCAATTTCTTCTGATATCCAGAGTCAATTATTGATAAAAAAGAACTTCAGTGTATTTTGTAAGTTGGAAACTTTGTAGAACCCATTTAACAAAAACAAAAGAAAACCTTATAGAAGCCGAATTAGAGGTTATATATTTAAAACAAAATAGAAAAGAAAGAGAAAAAGATGTGTGTTGAAGGTGAAAACAAGGAGTGTCAACTTTACTGGTCACTTTCTAGTTGATCAGAATAACATCTTTGCAACATATGGCAAAAACAGATCTGACGGTTGGCAGAGAAGCAGAGACCAATTAATCGAACCGTTGAGAGAAAGACACGTGGAAGAAAGAGTGTACGAAAGGTCCAAAGTGAAATGATAATGTAATGATGGACTAATAATATATACTTTTGACATTCTGTGGACTTCGTGCTCTTCTGTTCGTACGACAGTAAATAATATTGAGCAGTGTTTCAGTCTTTGCCTCAAACGCAGAGAAGTAAGACAGAGAGAGTGACAGAACCGAGCTTATTTTTTAGAATTAAATATATATATATATATATATTTTACGAAAATCGTTTTATTTGTTCCTTTCCAAACAATAAAATGTTTTATTTGTTTACTGAATGAATCCAAATTTTAAAGGGACTCTCTCCGTTTATTTTGACAAGTTTTTATGTTAAGTTGTTTTCATCTAGTTTATATTTCCTTTTTTGGATTTTTGGATTTTTAATTTTGAAGAATTGTAGTTTTCCTCCGATTTATGTATTCTCATCTTGTATTTTTCTTTTGTCTTCATCAATTTGCATTTAACAATTAAATATATCTATATAAATGTAGTTTTTACTTTGTTGTTTTTGCAAGTTGTTATGTGCAGTCTATAAAAAAAAAGTTTTTTTATGTACTTTGTATGTTATGCAGATCTTGTTTTTCCTATTTTTGTAGTTTAATATCGGTTTATCAGAAAAAATTCAAAATGGCATATAAGCTTGATATTTGTACTAAAAAGAAAATGTGGTTATCATCTGTGAAAAAAGATGATTTATGTTTTAGGCAACAATGCTAGTTACAAAGTTTTTTATTATTATTTATGTGTGGGGATAAAGAGACTAGTCATTAAATTGCTAAAAATGATTTGAAACTTTCTTATTTCAACTGAAAACAACTATTGTAGTACACTGATTTTATGAACATTTATGTTTAAAGTAATAATAATTTAAGAGAGGAAGGTCAATAAATTTAGGGTAGCCCAAGGAGAAAGGACATACAGTATGAAAGACTTTTATCTAAGAGAGAGGGAGAGTAAAACCAATCGTTCTCTTCTTCCCATAATTCTCCTTCTGATTCTCATGGATCTACTAACTTGTGCCATTCATCTTTATGCCATTAATTAAATAATTATATATATTTATATACACACATTAAATCACAAGACCAATCAACAATTCTTTTTAGTACCAACAACTTTCAATTTGCATATATATGTCAAGAAAGCTAATCGCTGATATTTTTTAATCAATAATTAAATCGATAAAACCAAATTTATAACCCAAATTTTAAATCATATCATATAGAATTATGCATCTATATGACATATAACTCTAGTAAAATAATATTACAGAAACGAATATTAACTACTTGCTGAAATTTATTTCCCCATTGTGGATCAAATTTAGAATGTAAGAGTTATATTGCACAGGTATGAATAGCACTGGCGTTTGGATCTTTGGGTCATAGTCGGGTCGGGTCTTTTCGAGTCTGGTTCTTTCAAATCCAAAATATTTATACCCAAATAGGATCCGTTTCTATTTCGGTTCAGTTTTGGGTCTGTTCCATTCGGGTTCGGCTCGGTTCAGATTCAAATTTAAAAAACCTGAAACTTACTCAAATACCCAAATAACCGAGAAATATCCCAAAAATGGTAAAAATACCAAAACAAATACCTAAAAATATCATAAAGATACCTAAAAATAGTAAAAAAATATTTTTGAATACCTAAATATTCAAAAATATGTGAAAATATCTAAAATTACCTAAAAATACTCATAGAATTCTTTAAAAGTACCTAAAAACTATAAAATCGAGTCTTCGGGTACCGTTCGGTTCTCGGTTCGGGTCCGGGTTCAGGTTCTAGATTTTTGTATCCGTTCAATTATTTAGGCATTTCGGGTTCGGATTCGAATCTTCTTTTTCCGATCGGGTCTAAGTTCGGTTCTTCGGATCGAGTTTTTATGCTGAGCATATATGTGATAAGTGATAACGTACAATTGAATAAGTTTAGGTGAGTGAGTGGGTGTATGTTGCAATTATTGGTGAATGATTACTACCTTTTGCAACACCTTTTATATCTGTTTTGCTTTCAAAACTTGAAAACTATTATAAATGATATATTTATATAAATATAATGTTTGGGATGTTTCACGTTGCACGTGACATGACAGTGACGCAAGGCCGTGTTTCAATTGTCAAATGCGACTACCCATACAATGTGAAGACAACCAAACTTTGATTTTTATTTTTAATATATATATATATATAACATATATATATATATATGTATGTATAAGGAACCGTACTTAGATTTTTCTTTAAGAATAATAAATATAATACTTACGAATTTTTCTTTTGTTAATTCTTTTTTAAAAATTCTTTTTTTTTGGCTAATAAATTCATTTTAACTAGAACAATAATAATTTTAAAAAATGATAAATAACAATATTTTTAAAAAAATTATTTTTGAAAATTTGTATTTATCATTTTTAAATTATTATTGTTTTAGTTAAAATCTGTGATATAAATTGAAAAATGATGACTAGAGATAAATCTAATAAATCTGGTGCAATGTACTAAAAAAAAAAGTTTGGAAGATAACTAAAATTGTTAATGACATGAACTCATTAATAATTTAATCTCATTTCAGTCTTTTCAAATCTGATATTGAACATGAGAACTATGTTTGTTAATTCACTATGTATAAGATTGACAAATGTATAGAATCTAATATATAATCCAAAGTAATTATCAAAATATATATATATATATATATATGTATATATAATCCAAAGTAATTAAAGGTATAGATTTTGGTTCGTGCATCTCTTAAATAAAAAAATATAACATAAAAATATAGTATAAAACAATTGTCTTTATTCAACGATATGAGGCTCCACAAAACATATCTCTTAGCTTTATAATGTTTTACACCACTGTTTCTAACAAGTCATGAATTATAATATCTTGAATAAACGAGCCTCTCTTTGATATTATCTTAATATGATTACTCATACTTCGTGGAATAAGCCAAATACTACTTTTTGGAACCATCCTTCTCCACCGCCTGCACTGCATTATCATACGTACTCACCATTAAAGTCAAAGCTAATCTACAGGTTCTCCGAGGAAGGTTGATGGAAATTCCTTATAATATAATTGTCTTCGTACAGTAAATTCTATATTTGATCAAGTTAATATATAGTAAAATCGATATAAAGATGAATCAAACGAGTTGGTATTTGTTGATCATTCGGTCAATTTGCTTATTATCTCGGCTATTATTAGCATACATTGGATCATGCAGTTGTTATTCGATTACTTCTCATGCGTTGTCTCTTATTTGGCCGAGATGTTTCAGTACTCTCAGCTCGGGTTTGAGCTGATCAGGCCAATACTCAATTAGTTCAACCAGCTAGCTAGTTCACCTAACTCGACTAGCTACCTCTTCATCCATATTGTTTAGGTAGTTCAATTCAAACCATTTGATCTTAATCATTTTTTCAAGTCTAGCTCTAATCGAAATTTTGATTGTAATTGAGTTATGTGATCAATCTTATGATATAAATTTTAACATAAATAATTAGTTTAATCTCATCTTAATCTTTTATTCGATCGGATCGATCAATCTTTTTTTTTTTTATCATCTGAGTTATATTAAAACAAAGGTCGAATACAGAGTTCAAATATATATAAGCCGACGGAAGAAGAGATTTTCCTGGAGACAAAGCCCAAAATAGGAAAACTAAAATAAAACCTTGCAAAGACTAGATTAAACCCTGTTAAAAATTTAGATTCTAGGAACCTGCTACCCCGAACCCTTAGATCAAAACCATAAATGACTAAACAAAGTTCAAGTTGATGGTGAATATCTCCTATGGCGAATAAAAGTATCTCACGGATCGATCAATTTAAATATCAAATTGTGGTGATATTAAGTAATGAATAATTAATATATTTATTAATCTAGTTTCCTGCAAATATTAAGTAATGAACTATTAAAGCATTTTTTATTTCAGCTAAATATGTTTTTAGAATTCAGATTAGTTTTATAAATTTCCTATGCTTTGGTGAGACATATTCCATATTATACTAAATTTTTTTCTTTCGAATTTCTTACCATTTTTATTGAAAACTTATTTGACTTTCAATAATGCTCTATTATTCTTTGTTTTAAAATTAAAATAAGGAAGACTAGACATGACTCCCACCAATATGTGAATTTATAAAATAGAAAACAACAATAGTTTACTAATTGGTTTATATATTTTTCAAATTTATAATTATTAATTTATGGTATTATTTAATAATTTATATAGAACGTTATACATATGTTCACTCTACTTAATTTTTAGTGCTCATAAATTTATAGAGTATGCATATATGTACATTTTAATATCTATTAAATTATGTGTGTTCAAGGAGGACAAATACTGAGAATAGAGTGTTGACGACTAAGGAAACATCAAATACATTGAAAGCAATGAACTAAAATATTCTTTGGTGGGAATCTACCTTATACACCTAAATTATTCTATTTTTTTCTTTCTCTTTTACGTCTTTTACTTTTTTCCTTATGATATATTCAATATACTTTAATGATACATCATATATCTATATATACGTGATCTTATTTATTTATTTTACAATACTAAAAGAGATATTCTTTGCTTTATTGTATAAGTTAATTATCTTTTCCAAAAGCTTACGGTGACGGACAGTTCATATGCTTTATACCCACTCTTAAATCTTCATGGCAATCATAAAGGTAATCATTAATCATAGTTAATTCTTAATAAAATAAATTAACAATTGTTTAGTAGAAAATATTATAGATATTCTTCTTACAACTTTACTCATTCTCCTTTAGTTTGTTTGCTTTCTTTTCTTCATGTCCTCTTTTGTCTTTCTTTTAAACCTTTTTTCTCTCTTTTCTTCTTTTTTGCTTTTTCTCTTTTATGTCTTTCCTCTTTCTCAATTCTTATTTTCAATTTATATTTCTCTATCTTTTATTATTACATATATATAATTCTTTATATAAACAAAAGAAATTAACATAACACTTGCACTAGCTCTTCTCAATAGAGAAGGAAAAAGAACAGTGTTTGTTCAAGAGAAAATTTAAATTTGAGCTTAAAATAAGAACTTATTGAATTGATATGAATATTGAAAACTAGTCATTAGCCAAAATAGAAGTTAATTAATAGTAATTAATTACTATAGCTAGCTACAACGACCCAAAGTAAACTCAAGATTAGGCTTGAAGGGGCTTGTTCCCGAGATGCTCGATGAGCTCATTTCTTCTGATGATATTCTCTCATAACTTGAACACTTTCCATCTATTTCCTTCTGTTTAATAAAGAGAAAAATACAACCATTAATCACAGTTAACAAACTAGACTGATTAGAAAGTGCAGAAACTCATGCAACACTAATAAGTGATAGTGATTTGAACATTTAACAGGGGTTTAAGGTTATTGTATTACCATGCATAATTAAGAAAAAATTCTAATATCTAAATTTTAATAACCTTATTTTTATTGTCCTATATAGTAGTGTTTGACATTGACACAAACATATCTATATATGTACCTAAATAATTCAGTGGAAGCTGCCATGTTTATAAGCCAAAGTTAGATAACCACACCTCAAGGCTTAAGCTTTCACAAGTCACAATATATGCATGTCAAATGTCAAAATAAAAACTCATATCATGGTCAATGTCAACAGGTCTAGGTTTTTTTTTTCTTCTTAATTTATCATAATAAATAAATATATAAATAATGAAAATACCCTTTGCTTTTGAAAATTCCTAAAGAAAAAGCTTTAATGAAAGCTCTTTTTGTGGCACCCCTTTTTAGGTTTTTCGGGTGACTTAGCAAAAAAAAAGGAATTGACAATTCATAAATATCTTGATATTAGTTCAATATATACTACAAAAACATGTATGTATTTGCATATACATTGATAGATTTGTAGAAAGAGATGTATCGTACCTCAGAAGGTAGCATAATTTCTGCAACATTATCGATTAGCTTCCCATGCAAACGTGCCTCTCTGAAAAAGCCATACAAAAGCTTGTTATATTTGATGTTCGCTTTAAAGAAAGGAATAACACTATAATAAAAGAAGATATAATTTTATATAATAATCAAAGAAATAGAAGAAAAGATGAAGAAAGTGAAAAAGGAAGATAAGAAATTACAAGACGAAAGAAAACAAAGTGTTTTTCTTTTGGTAATAACAAAGTTGTTTTTATCTCTGGTCACTGCCATGGTTGTTTGTTTAACGTAAGCAAAATATACAACTATGTTATGTATATCATTGTAAACAAACTATACATATATTTATATTCTAAAAAATAAGTTACTTTATTTTAGCATAAAGTTGAAAAATCAATCTTTTTCTCCAACCCATGTGTTTGCCCATTTGCTCATGTGTTAAAAAGAGTCTAAAAACAGCTTTAATATATCTACGTATCTCGAAATTCCTTATATAAACACATGATATATTCAATTGAAAATGATGACTAAAGTTATTTTTGTTAGTAAATAATTATATATTATTTTAGAAAATAATTCCACTAATTATTTATTAAGAATTCAAATATTATATATGATTACAGCAATATATATATATATATATATTATATACTAATTTTGACTATACATGAGGTACATGTAACGAATCACTCTTGAATTCAGCTTTGGAATTATATATTTTATAATATGATTTCATTATTATAAGTATTCCTACAACATTAACTTAAGTGATTTTACCTGTATATACAACCCCATCAGAATCTTGTATATATAAATTTATGTATGTGTGTGGTTTTTTTGTGAATGTT
Organism: Lepidium africanum; assembly: GCA_900406405.1. NCBI lineage: Eukaryota > Viridiplantae > Streptophyta > Magnoliopsida > Brassicales > Brassicaceae > Lepidium > Lepidium africanum. The sequence continues at coordinate 13,158 of OVAX01002617.1, read as the reverse complement.
ATATGTATGTGTATTATTGTGACTGGAATGAGAGAGAACACATAATGATTAAGCCATCATGTGGTTTGTCTCAACTCCGATCCATCAGGTTTGTGGCTAAGAAAGAGACAAAACAGAACTACAAAGCTGAAACATAAACCTAACCCAATTTTTAACTATATACACTTTCATTTTTTTCATATATATATAGAGCTAATTCACTTAACTATGTTTCTCATACATCAATGTATACATACATATATATGCTAACGTTATATAAATATTAACAATGGAATAATAATCTATAATTAGGTACGAATGCATGTATAGTTGAACCTTATATATATGAACGTACCCGGAAGAATTGGTCCAAAGACAATTTGGCTTCTCAACAGGATTCGTCACTTCCTCGCTATCTCTAGTCTTTCGATTCATATCGAACATCCAATCGTCTGAATTATTATCTCCTGAAGACCCATTTTCATACACATCTGATTGTCCTAAATCATATTAAGAACATACAATTAGGGTTTCTATTTTAAAATATGAGGATTATTATTAGATTCTCTAAATTAAATAATTATACCAGAAAGAAACTGAATTAATTTCTCTAACACTAACCTGACGATGCTGCTGCTTTGTCGGTTGTCTTCACTGTTCTGTACATCTGATATTATATTAAAAAAAAAGATTCATCAAAAATCTAATTAATAAAACGCATGTACAGTATCATAATTTAGAGTAAGTCAAAAAGCAAAATGTAATTTAAATTTCGTATATTTATGCATGTATAGATATACATGGCAAAGAAAGAAGAGACCAAAGAAATGAGACCAATGTACTCTTGTCTTCCGACACAATTGAACAGTACCAAGAAAATTTTCAAAATAAGAAACATATATACACGTAATTATAATAAATATATATGTACAGACACATTAAAAGATAAATAAAAAAACAAAAGAGAGAAAAATATAGAACAGTTCGGACACAGAAGCATTAATTGACATTATTAATGAAGTTTTGCGATTTTCATGTACCCATGCATGAATTTATGTGTCTTACTATGGTTAAAACCTTGCCCATTAAACATATACAGAAGTTGAACCATGGTTAGGTTAAGTTATGTCTCGCTCTCTCTCTCTCACACTGTGACTGTGTGTAAGACCAAAACCATTTCATCATTGAGAAATGATGATGTTTCTTGTACTCTCCTTTTCTCATTTCTCTATTTTTTTTATCATCAAAACTGTTCTTTTCTTCTGACGAAAATTCATTTGATTGGGAAATAATCCCTAATTAGATTGTCCTAAGATTTTATGCTCTTAGGCATACTATATTACAAAAAAAAAAAACTAATTTGTATAATTCAAAAAATATAAAACCTACTAATATTTGTTTTGATTTATGAGTTATTTCAATAGCAAAATTACTTATGTGAATCGATTTCTCTCTCTCTAACTTTCTATTCTATATGTGTCAGTAATAGTAATATTGAGTAATTTTTGGTTTACTTGTAACAGGACAAGTTTATTTTTCCAAGAAGAAAATAAAAACTTGCAAAAAAAAAGACTGTCTATCGTCTATAAGGACCATCAGATCTAACACACAAAAAAGAAGAAGAGATTTTTTGAGACAATGATAAAAAAAAAGAATTAATGTCCTATTAAAATATTTATGGAATGTTGAAATGCATTTTCCTTTTGTCTTAACTAACAACTCATCTAAAGTCTGCATTATTGGTGGGCAAAAAAATTGGATTTAATTAAGATAAGAATAAAAAAAAAGAAGGATCAGAAGAAAACAAGATTCGATCTGTTCTGACTCGAGTGGAACTCTGATTTAAGGAAGTCACCGAGTCAAATGCTTCGGTTCTCGAGAAGAAGATTATTATTTACTAATTAACCTTTTTTTGTTAAATAGTTTTTGTTTTGTTTCTTTCTCTCAACTAACTAATTGGATGATAATATAACAATCAGAGAAATGATTTAATTAATTTACCTGTAAATGGGACTTAACATGAGCCAAAGTGAGATCTTTGACATCCATGAGCTCAAGAACTGATTTAGGTGTTGCTCCTATAATTAACAATTGATTTAATTAAGTTAAACAATTTAGAAAAGGGTAATTAAGAAATGGAAGAAGAGATAAGCGTTAAGGTTAAAAGAAACATACTTTCATGGCCACCGAGTAATTCAACGGCGTGAACGAACCGGGCATGAAGAGTAGTGGTCCATCGCATCCGAGGAGCTCTCATGCTTCGTTTAGCAGGGAATCTTGGCATGAATCTCGCTCTATTCAGAGTCTGATGATGATGATTGTGGTAATTAGGGTTTGTAATCAAACCGGAGTTACTAACGCTACTAGTACCAAAGCTATTATTGTTGTTTCCAGTAAGAACCGGTGAAGAAGAGGAGGAAGAAGGGATTAAAGACGACGGATCAAATGGAAAACACGGCGGTGGAGGACGATGATGATGATGATGATGTGAAGGAGGGTTTTGGTAAAGAGGGATTCCTCTTATTGGTCTTAAGTGAGTATTAAGGTCATGAGTAAGAAACCCTTGTAAGTGTTGTTGTTGTGTCGGAAATTGGAAAGACGTCAAGATATTAGAGCTGTTGCAATTAGGGAGAAGTTGTGGATGATGATGATGCTGATGATGTTGTTGTTGTTGATGTCGATGATGAGAGTTGTTAGAGAGTGAGAGGTCTTCCAATGGATGATTGTTTGTCTTTGAGTTTGAATTAGAGACAAGAGAAGTTGTTCTAGAATCAAGAGCTCTTCTCCAAAACCCTAAATCGAGTTCTTCATGACCTTCTTGATCTGTTGTTGATCTTCTTCTCTGCCATGTCGATGATGGTTTACTGTTTGGTGGACTTATCTGTAAGGATAAATCAGGTTGAGCAGGAAACAGCTCCATTAAAGAGACCTTTGTAATTTATTCTTCTTCTTCTTCTTCTTCTGATTGAGTCGGTATCCAGAGATGAACCCTAGTTGTTGTTTTATTGAATCAAGACAAAGAAGAAGAAAAGGAAAGGTATATTTTTTCTATAATGGGTATGGAGGAAAAAGAAAAGGGTACTTAAGATATGAGGAAGAGATTTCTGGGTTTAGTTGAGAATGTTGTTTCTATTGTCTGAGGTTAAGCAAAATTTGCAAAGATTTTTGAGAAATATAGAGAGAGAAAATCAATGACAAGGTAGTATGTAGTGAATGGTTGTTTCTTTTGTGTGAAGTATATGTGAGAAAATGACACTTGAGTGTTGTGAGAGAGAAGAGAGAGAAGGTGTTTGAGTGGACATGGAGGGCTAGAGGAACTTAGGTTAAGAAAGAAGAAGAAAAGCAAAGGGGATAAAGAAAAACAAAAGTGGTAAATGGTAAATAAGACTTTCTTTTTTCTTTCTTTCTTTGCTCTCTTTTGTTTTCTTTGGAGGAGTAAAGTAAATCCTTTTTGTGAATTTTAAACCATTTTTATTGTTCTTTTCATAATTCTACATTCCACCTTTTATTTTCTCTTTTTTCACATCATTTTTTTTCCTTCACAAAAACCAATAAATTACAATTTTCTAAAATATATGATTGATCACGTATATAACAAATAGAATGACTTCTATGGTTCTTTGATTTTGTTCTAATCACTAATTATGTACTCCTTCCCTTTCTAACTAATTGATGTTCAAAAAAATTTGTTTCATAAAGAATCATGTTCAGTGCATATTTGATTTTATATTTTCTGTTAGTTAATTATTTATTTATTTTTATTAATGATTAATATTTTCTTTGTATCTTTTAACAATAAATAAGGTTAAACATGACACTTCATATTTTTTATAGTATGTGTAAAAATCTCAAAATATTTATTATTTAGAACCAGAGGAAGTATATATAATTTATAAAAGCAGTAATATCATAAATTAATTTGAGTTGCATAAATTTTGCAGAAAAAAAAATTAATTTTTCGAAAATAAGATGACCTGCAAATATAACAGAAAATATTACATTTTGTTAAATTTATTAATTTGTAATAAAGTGATATTTTCATGAAAAATTCATTGGAATACCTTTTTGTAAAAATAAATTAAGTAAAATATTCATCACATGAAGGAGAATAGAAAGGTGAAAACTTTGGAATGGGTTTAATCTTTAGCATCCCACACGCTCTCTATACTTTACTTTTAACTGAAACCCAAGGTTGATTTCTCCTTTTCATGAACCCTAAAATTCATTCCAAAAAGAAGAATAGAATTTAAAATAAATAAAGTTAAAAATCAGAAATGAAAAAGGAAGAACAAAGGAAAAGATGAAAAGAAAGAGTGAGAAAAAAGGGAAAAAAAAGAGGAACAAAACAAACTTTGCTTATTTAGCTTAGTATGACTCTCTTTCACATGATTATCACTTTTTCTCTTCTCCCTATGTTTTTCTTTCCTTTCATTTGTAAATTATACCTTAATGATTAAAAACAATTACCAATATATTTTTGAATCATCATTTTTTATCGAGATTGGTTTTCAAATCCAGTCCAACATGAATTCACTTATGCAGTTCACTATATATGATAAGTATATGATGACCAATATATCATTAATGTTTTATTTAGGTAATGTGGGATATGGATCAAACCCCAACTAATTCTTAGAAAACTAGGTGCGTCGACTAGTCTTATTTCATAAAACATGATGGGATCCGGCCAATTAGCAACAACTTAATTTCCAAAATGATCAAACTTAAAATAGATAGATTTACGTCTTCTTTCAAAGCGTGCATGCTACCAAGTTACCATTGTTTGGTTTATAACATCAATATTTCATTGTGATATTTGTCTATTTAATATCAAATTGTATGCAGATTAAAATTATATTCAAGAGAAAATTGGTATCATGTCAATAAACAAAGGAAAGTAGTAGCACGTCATGTAGAAGGATTTAACCTTTCCCAATACAGCCAGCTAGAGTCAACCAAGCCGAGGATAAACTTGTAATATTGATGTGCTTTGCTATAGGGACAATAACAAAAAGCCCAAAACCAATAAAATGCCTAATTTTGTTACATATTGATTTACGAAAATTGAGTAAAAACCCGATGATAACACATCACTAGCTAGAATAAAAAAGATAGTACATTGAATATCAAAATTTGGATGCTTTAATATATGATTGACTCTAAAATCTTCCCGACAAATGATTTGAAGGATACCTGCAAATTGATTACGAGAGATTAAAATAAAGGATGTATTTAATTAAAATCATATTATTAAATCATCGTGACATAATTTTTGTGTAGTGCCGATGACTTAGGCCTAGAGATCGGCAAGATACCTCCATAGGGAATAGAAATCTCTATAAGAAAACGACATTTGATCTTAATTTTCTTGAAATTCACAAAGATGTTTCTGTAGCTGAATTAGATTTTTGACATTAAATATGATTAATTACAGCTAGATTACTATAACCATTCTTCATTAATGACATATCATTAAATTATTACTATTAGATTCTTCATTTTTGTAGGGTTCCCAACAAAACCCCAAAACTCGTGTACTTAATTATCCAACCATGTAATGTCTTCTTATGGTTTAAATCAAATTTTTTATTTTGTCAATTAATTGACAAATCTGGAACCATAGTCCTATTACATGGAGTTAATTTGAAGAGTAATTGCAGTGTATATACACAAACTTATCATAATTAAGCAGCTATACATCCTATAATTCATAGCTCATTTAAGTCTGTTTTACCTTTTTCCTTTTTTCTCTAACTTTTTTTCGCCCTTTACTCTATTTCCTTTTTTTTTTCTTATCTTATTCTTCATCGGTTATGAAGAAATAAATTTCATGGATATGCAATTTTTTTTCTTTTTTGATTCTCGATTTCGATTTTGAAATGACGAAAGAAAAAATCATGAAAATAATTGTTATGATTATCCTTTGTCAATTGCTCTTTTTTGACTTTCTCTTTGCAAATACACCTAGATCCAATGAAAGAAACAACAACTCCTGCAAATACACCTAGATCCAATGAAAGAAACAACAACTCTTGTTACCATTGAGAATCAAAACATAACAATTTCATAAATGGATTTAAACGGTGATGGAGACTGAAATACTTTACAAGTATGAGATGGTGACAAAATTGGTCGATAATCCGTGGTCAATAACAACTCTATTATGTGACTTTGTAATCGATACATTTGGTTGTACACACTATGTGACTTAGTAATCGCTAAACTTGTTTGTACACAATACACCTTGTGTTACCGAGTAACTTGTTATGTAATCTGTGGCCGATAACAACTCTATTATGTGACTTTGTAATCGATACATTTGGTTGTAGTGACTTAGTAATCGCTAAACATGTTAGCACACAATACGCCTTGTGTTACCGAGTAACTTGTTATGTATCGTGGTCGATACCATCTCTATTATGCGACTCGTAATCGGTACATTTGTTTGTACATACTACACTCAGTGTTACCCACTAACAGGTTTTGTAATCCGTGTTCGATAACATCTCTCGTACCTTCTTAATTGTATTTTTTCCCTTCACCATATCTTCTCTTATTCGTAGTATGGGCCACGACAAGCTTCCAACTCGTATCATTGCTGAAGGTCCAGCTCCCAACGATTACCTAGCATATTGCTGCAGCGTTGAATAAGATTTTAAGAGACCTGACATCAGGTCCTGAGACCAAACTATGTGCCTTTGTAATCGCCAAAATTTTTTTGTATAGGATACGCCCAGTGTTACCGAGTAACTTGTATGTAACTCGTGGTCGATAATATCTCTATTATGTGACTTTGTAATCGATACATTTAGTTGTTCACACTACGCTATGTGTTACCCATTGATAGGTTTTCTAATTCGTGTTTGATAAAATCTCTCGTACCTTTCTAATTGCGTTTTTTGTCCTTCACCTTGTCCTCTCTTATTCACAGTATGGGCCACGACAAATTTCCAACTCCTATCATTGTTGAGGGTTTGTCTCGTATATTTTTATAGCGTTAGATAAGATTTTAAGAGACTTGACATCAAGTCCTGAGATCACCACCTTATCCCTCTCCGCATGAGCCTTCCCTTTCTCTCGCCACCTACACTCGCTCTTTGTTCAATGAAAAAGTATCGGTATCACCCAAATGAAAATTGTATCGGTTACATCACTCTGTATCACCTAAATGAATATTGTATTGGTTACATCACTCTTTCCAACTTTTCTCGTACTTGCTGCACATTAAACGCCCAATCATTTTATAATTTCTACTTTTTCAGCTACTTTTCTCTAATAGGCATAACTTTATTGAACATGTCTCTCTCCTAATTAATGTTAATGTCCAGTTGATTTTTATAATAATAAAATCACCAATCATCATTATTTGATCTATTTTGTCTGAGGCTATAATGGTTTTTCTGGCCATGGGCCCATAGGTAGATTCTACATTTCAAAAACGAAATATGTAGTTGCTCGGTTTCACAAAGCTTTGTGTATATTAGGCAAAGTTACTCAAATTTGAAATCAACTTCCAGTTAAAAATATAGGAAATACGAACATTTAACTATGGAGATTATGATTGCATAGAGTTAAACTCTGGTGAAGTATATGACTATATGGATTCAAATAAATCATTCTAAAAATTATTTCTGCACATTATCTAGTATGTTATGTTATAAATATATTTGAAATAACATAGCAAGCTTTTATTTACATCATCATATTAAGATTAAGACTGTGTGAAAACAAATAGAGATTAAAAAAACTTAATTAGGATGTAACTCTTGTAACACTAATATTATTAAAAAAATAACTCAAACAACATTAAATGTGGCAGAAGCTCCCTCATTTTTTAAATTATGGAACATTAATGGTTGCAGCAACCATTACGGAGCATCGAATTCTTACAAAAATATCAAAATTTATTATAAGTGTATACGTATACAAATCGTATATATAGAGAGTATTGTTAGGTAGGGAATTTGACTATTGAATGGTCAATGCGGCAAAGGCAATTAGAACTACGGTCTAATAAAAGAACACACATGCTTCGAGGATATTTGTATATAACTTGATTTTTGTGTTTTTATAAAAACGAAGACATACACTATATATAAATCAATTATATACGTACAAGTACAACTACTAAAAATAATAACTTTAGTTATTATTAGCTTATCCAAATTGAAAGAATTAAGATTCTAAAATTGGGTAATATGACTATAACTAGAAATACTAAAACAATTGTAAAAGACTAAAATTTAAACTACACTTGCTTTGTATGTTAACAAAAAATTTAAAATTTTTTAAAATGTAGTTTGGTCGAAATTATTTATATAGTACATAAAAGTTTCTATAACCATGATCTAGCTATAAATTTTTCTTGAGTAAGTTGCACCTACGAAGATAGCCACAAAAACTCATTAATTAGCTATGAAAAATCATTAAATAGCCATAACCTGTCTATAATTTTTCAAACAACAACGATATAGCTATGAATTTTTCTATGGCTGCTACTATAGCTATATAGTTGTTGTTAAGATAAATTTGTAACTATGTCATGACTATTTGATGATTTTTTCAATTTTTTTTGGTAGCTATAGAGAATATAGAAATAGTATGTATATGAAAGTGTCAATATATATTTAGGTGTTCCAAGTGTTGTGGTTGGGTGTCGTAAGAGACAGATCTGCAATGTTATTATGTTCGCATGTTTGATTCTTTCAACACTCAAAATTAGTTCATAATTTCTTTGCATGTTTGACAAAAAAAATTTCTTCTGATATTCTTGACACAGGTATGTGTTTATCTATCGATCCATTTGAATATTTGAATAGTAGAGAGAAAATTTCTCCGTGAAATAATCATTCCTTAAGAATATTCTAGACTTTTTTGTATAAGGGTTGAAAACTCCTAAATTATATATAATATGAAATATTGTTTTCGAACATAAGGAAACACAAAATAAGAGCTTCGAGATATGCGATAGATGACTCACCTATAGCGGACGGACCACAATCCATGTTACATGAATTTGACCATGCATTAACTTATGTACGTTTACAAAGAAACATGTCTACTCCACAACCTAAAACAAGCTTTTTCCAATCGAAGCAACGTCAATCCAACTCAAGATATTGCATCAATTTAGATTTGTCACAACAAAACCGCCCAAAACACACAACAATCAGTTTTATGGAATTTCTAGAGATTATAGATACCCTAAATAATGTAGGAAATAGGGGTCATTTTCTAATCTTATAAGCATAATTAAAAAACTAAAACATTTTTTTCCAATATATAGTGTTTTTTTTGGGGTCTAAAGCTAATGTTCATTAACCTATGCTCAGGGCCAGCCCTGTTCTTATATATATCCTTTCATTTGGAGATAGGAAGAACACCAAAACAAATATTAGAACCTTAGCTTAGAGGTAACATCTTTTTTTCTGAGTAAAACTATAACCAAATTATTTTGAACATTCACAATAATATGAACATTTACTTTAGGCTCACTTGCATACCTACAAAAATAGTCTATATGTGAGCTACGCTTTCCCAAAAATTAGTATGAGTCCTTTATAGACTTAAAATTTACCCTAAATTATATATATATATATATATATATATATATATATATTTTTTCGTGCTTTTGATCTCTTACCAAGATTTCTAGTTGATAATCAGTTTCCTCAACAACATTTACTTTCTAAAAATTACCAAGTTCACTCTAAGAACATTTTCTCTTTATGTAATATTTTCTAAACTTACGTAACTATATCGAAACTTAAAAGATTTTTATTGGAAAGTGAAGGTTAATGATTTATAATTTTTTGAAAATTTTATTTAATCACTAATATTAAAATATAATAACCCGAATATGAGACCAAACATATTTATTTTTGTTTTATCATGGTTTGAGGGCTTGAGTTAAGGTACATTGCATTTCCTGGTTTTGTTTTTTTGTAATATATAGTCCATCCTATATGTACTAGGCCCAATATATACATTCATAATCTCACCAATGCTTACCAAAAATTAAAAGTATCTAAATTTAATAGCGATATGCCGATATGCTTATATATTATTTGTTTTAGTTTCTTTTTGTATATTACAACTACAAACATATGTCCGTTTAAAGGTAATAAATTTATGTACATGATCTATTTTACTTTTTTCCTCAAAAAAATGTATAAATCATTCGAAAAATTTGATAACTGTTATTGCATTCAAATCAAAACTAGACATTATATATATGCTACCAATTTTAAAATAGTACAAAACATTATCCATATTTATGGTTACATGAGTGGTAACCTGAATTTTCGACCAAATATATTAACGAATCCGCAAACTGAAAAACTGCACAATATAATTAAAATCCGAATATATAAATATCATAGAAACAAAATAAACCCGCACTTCAAGCCCGGGTAGCATCTTAGTTATACCTTTTTTTTTCTTTTATTCTTTCTTTCTATTATATTAATTTACACACACTTTTTTTGGGGTAATATGTTAAACCAGTATACAACTTTCAAAATTTTGACAAAATTACAACGAAGAAACAGAATAAAATAAAACTACATAAATTACAAAATACAGACAACAATCTGATAACCGACACAGTAGACTAATAAAAGATAGAACTGCTAGAAAAAGGAACTTACAAGGACAAGAAAAACAGCAAAGAGATTCCGGCTTCAAAGAGACCGCATACTCCGACCAATAAGGACCACACATCATCCTCCATAGAAATGAAACAATGGATAATGATGCATGACTAAAACTAACTAAAATGCACACCTATCAACTCCCCCAACCTTAGTTGTCGCTTGCCCTCAAGCAAACAAATTAGAATAAACATGGAGAAGAGATTTGAAAACACTGGGAATACTTAATCGAAACAAACAACTTATCAAACCAAAAACAATATTCCTCATATGAACCCCTATCCTTTAGGAAATACCTCAATATACTTGCACCAAGCTTGTCATCCAATCCCAAAATGCCAGATACCTAAGCCGATCTCTAAGACCCTAAATCTGATTCCTTATTTCTAGTGGTGAGGGATTCAAAACGGACTATCAATCAAAGAACATATGATTCAAATTCCTTGAATTTAACATAACTTTTACTATGCATTCTTATTTTAGCTCTTCATCTTTTCTTGTTTTAGTTCAGTTTTGTACATGCTCATTTCCTTTTAAGGATCCACAATCATCTAAGGTTTGTTTCATGTCCATTTTAAGTATTCACAAACGTGAGAGGGTTGCTTCATGTCTATTTCTCCACCTCATAGACACAAAGGTGTACGAGTTTACACACATCCTTGGTTCACCAACACAGTCAGTCTGACTAGAAAAACCCTTTATTCCTCTTATCGACTCTAACTCAGGCTCTTCAACGGATCCAGGTAACATAGTCTCTCATCTATCAAATTTTATATATGATTGGACTTACTCTTCAAGCCGTAAAGAATTTTGGGCAGCTATCACTTGTAGTCGTGAACTTACTTCTTTAACTAAACAAATCGTGGATATATACGTCTTTACTTCCGCACAAGAAAGCTATTGGGAGAAAATGAGTCTACAAAATCAAATATCACTATGATTGTCGCATTTCTCGACACAAATCTCAACTTGTTGCTCTTGGTAATCGTGAAACAAAATGGAGAAGACTACTCTAAAACGTTTGCACTTGTTGCAAAACCAACAATAATTCACATACGACTTGATGTTGCTGCAATAAAGAGCTGGGATGTACATCAAATGGATGTATACAATGCTTTTCTTCATGGGGATTTAGAGGAGGAAGTATATATGAAGCATCCTCTCGGTTTTGAAAGCAAGGATCCAAATAAGGTTTGTTTTTTGAAGAAATCTATCTATGGACTCAATCAAGCGCCACGATGTTGGTTTTCAGAGCTTAGTACTGCATTTCTTTCATATAGTTTTTAGCAAAGTAAGGAAGACATGTCTCAATTCTCCTTTGTACGTGGTCAAATAAGTATTCATATTCGTAGATATATAGACAATTTTATTGTACCATCTAATGATCTCTCAACAATGCAAAAGTTGAAGAACTCTCTCAATGAATGCTTTCACATGAAAGATTTGGGCAAGCTCAAGTATTTGTTAGGGATAGAGTTTGTTCGTAACGCTGAAGGTTTCTTCCTCTCACACCGTAAATATGCACTTGATATCATTGAATAAAAAAGTCTCTTGGCTGTCAAACCGTCTTATGTTCCAATTGAATTAAACCATAAACTCTCGTTGGCTGAAGTAGAATCAATTTAAGACCCACAATCCTACCGTCGCCTTATAGGCCGTCTGATCTACCTCAAGTCACTCGTACATAGTTGTCTTATATGATCCATATTCTCTCACAATTCATGCAGAAACCGTTGAAAGCGCATTGGCAAGCTGCGCTCTGAGTTGTACGATATCTTAAGGGTTGTCCTAGCCAAGGTATACTTCTTTGATCCGACTATAATCTCAAGCTCACCACATTTCGTGACGGCGATTGGAGAGTCTGTTTGCTCACACGCATGTTACACAATGGTTATTTTATTCTCCTCGTCAATTATCCTATTTCTTGGAAAACAAAGAGGCAAAACATGGTCTCCTTATATTTGGCTAAAGCAAAATTATCACTTCATGACCTATACCTTGAAAAAGCTCAAACAATTAAAGGAATTACTTAGTATCTTTGGTGTGTCTCAAGATGGACCAATGCGTCTCTGCTGTGACAGTCAATCCCCAATACATATAGCTTCTAATCCAGTCTTTCACAAACACACGAAACATATTGAGTGAGATTGTCATTTCATACGTGATGCTGCCACATCTAAATTCATCATGACTGATCACATCACAACAAAAGAGTAACCGGCAGATCTTCTAACCAAAGCAATACCATTTTTAACGTTTCCTTATCTACTATCACTACAAGAAAACATGCATTTAGCGACTGAATATTGTGACTGAAAAATTCAGTCGCTAAATTTGAGACTGATTTAAGACTGATTTGCGACTAAAAAAAATCAGTGTGAAATCAGTCGCTAATTCGTGACTAAACAATTTAGTCGCAACTCAGTCGCTAATTAGCGACTAATCTGTGACAGATCTGTGACTGATGGTATCAGTCACAGATCAGTCGCTAATTAGCGACTAATCAGCGACTGATCTAGGACGGTCC
>OVAX01002616.1:0-27637 GCA_900406405.1 Lepidium africanum | reverse complement strand
AATCAAACCAATGAAGGGTGGGCTATCCTGAGGTGGTTTAAAGAGAGCACAGTCACCAACATTAATTCTGCGTCCGTCCTGTAGAGAACGATACGAAACATCAAACAACCAGATACCCAGTAAGTCCATCGCCCAAATACGTAAATTTTTCAATAAAATTCAAAATTGGGATCAACCAAAGCCAAAACAGATAAAGTGAACACTCATTTTCACGATTTCTCAATGGAATGACCCAAATCAAACGAATTTTAACGCACCAGGGTGAACTGAATTGTATGAAAATCGATTGAAAATGAAAACCGAAATAGATTGGGCATAAATGAATACCTTAGAAAAGGAAGAGGATGAAGAAAGAGAGAGAGACGAAGAACCAGAAGCCTCAACGCTCGAAATTACACGCGAAGGAGGTCTAAACATAAGCCGAGGATGATGACCTTTCTTCCTCTCCTCACAAACCCTCCCATGCATAGCCTTCTTTCATCTTCTTCTCCTTCGAACAACATTTAAATTATAGATAACCTAATTCCTCTTTCACAATTCCTCCACCATCAAATTCATCCCTTTGAGAAACCCTAATTCCGCGACGAATAGAAGAAGAATCTCTTCCCTTTAAGACTCTCTATGGTTTTCTTTGCTTTGAAAGTCCGATCCAACCAAACCGCGAAGATCCACGAACAAGAAGAACGAAAAATCCGTAACAGAGCGTGAGACTAACACAAATCGAAAAACCGTCTTATTTTTCGATCCAGGAAGAGAGTTGAATCGAAGAAAAAAAAAAAAGAAAGAGAGAGAAAGAGACGGGGCAAAAGGGGAAACCTCTTTGGAAAGAGTCGGGTAGATCGGGCAGGAGTTTCGGGCAGTATTATATTTTATTTATGTTAGTTTTTATTTTATTTCTCAGGTACACAGAGAAAACGAGAGACTGTTATGCCTTCCCCTGTTAATAGCCCATTTGACTTTCTCAAATTTTTGTTTTCCGGATAACTCAAATGCTTTCATTAGATTATAGGTTCCGCCTTACAGAAGCAATTGCTCAGAACTATGTTACAACAAATAGGAAAGTAAATACAACAGAAGATAGATTGGGTAATATATTAGAAAATCTTGCAATTCTGAACCAATTGGATAAGAGTTGAGAAATTGTAATCGGATCTCTGACAAGATCTGAACAGTCCCTGTGTGTGTTGTAGGCTCTTTGATGTCTTCAGACTTGAGCTTTGGCTAATGTTTTCAATTAAGGAGAAATGGTGGAAAATACTTCTCTCCGTGCAGAGAGAGAATACTTGTCTGGAAGGAGATCTTAAGGACATAATCCCATTAACAGGGGTGAGTAACATTATGGGCTTAGACAGATTCCATAGAACATGGGCTAATAATGAAGCCTTTTTAACGAAGCCTTTTTGATCCGGTTGGTTATATAAATAATTTGTCAATTTTAATGTCAACTGACTCTTGTCGTTACATTGTCCAGTGTCAAATCATTATCTTCCAAGTACAACTGACCCAAACTTTTGTCTCACTCACTTGACACAAAGAAATTAATTTTTTACAGTCGATTGTACCACAGGCAATTTCAGTCTGTTACATCAGTTTCAAAGCTTTCACACAGCTTCGACCTGACAAAAAAAAACCATTACAAGTTTTTTTTGTCACTTTAGGAGATCACATGTCTGTAATATGCTTTTTTCTCCAATGCTTAGATTAAAATTGTAATGAGTTGTATATGAAGTTAAAGGCTAATTTGATTAACTTAATTTCGGAATCATATGATTTAGCAGTTGAGAAAACAAGCTAGTTTTTCTCTATTTCAAGAGACTGCTTAGCTGTCTTTGAAGTTTGAACTAAATTTCTTCTTGTTTTCTTTTGATTGGTTTTTATTTTGCGTAAATCAACTATTTTTACAAGTTTAGATTAACTTTAAAATTATACAACTAATTTGTGTTTGAGAGAATTAGTCCAATAGCCTTATTTGTTTTTGAAACTCACTAAGTGCTCTATCGATAATTTTTATTAGGTAGATGTCATTGGATAATACGAGGTATATGTGTAAAATGACTAATTTGTCATGGATCAATGTTGACTTAATTAATATTTAAAAATTTGGCTGACATCATTTGAGCATCTAATGTGTTGTCCCTTGGTTGTTATATTGTATTGGGTAACATATTTATTATCTTCTAAATTTACTTGAAGGAATTTAAGGTACCGGATAACACAACTTATACACGGTAAGCTACGAGTTAGATGGTACCATCAACAAATATAGTAATCACAAACATGTACATGATACTATTAACAAATATGTTATCTAAATAATATATATATTTACTCGCTAACTCATATAGTATTTGATAAAATATTTGCTTTAACTCCTCCCTCTCGTCTAGTTTCAATGCATTGAGGATAACTTTGAGTGTGCTAAGTTTTTGGTATGCATTAACACGATCGGTCTTAGGGTCGTGACTCATTATGTAAACAATAAAAGAAATCAATATTTAGAACGACAGACACAACATAGTTGGATCATAAACATATTTATTTATCAGGCAATAGACAGCGAGACATGAAAGTATTTAACGAACTAGTAATACAAAACTATGTTTGCTTAATTGGTACAATATAATAGGATTTATATTAATAAAATGAATAGACAAAAATATCTCGTCGTGTGTAACTATGTACTTATTTGGAAACTAAAATAGTAGCGGACAACACACAACAAAACGAGTATTAAGTAGTTATCTTGGAAGTTGAATAAACTAAAAAGCAATATGAGAGGACACAACTTGTATACACAGAACATGTTAGCTGACAAAACACATATATATTTGTAAGTTTTTAAGTATCGGCTAAGTAGTCGTTCACAATAATATTTGAGTAATTCGTACGAAGCAACATATAGCGAAATTTATTTTAATATAGTTACCAAGCAAAACATCTTGTATCGTGTAAGTATATACTTATTTGGTACCTAAAATAGTCGCGGACAACACACATCAAAACGGGTAATACGTAGTAGCCTTAAAAGTTGAATAAATTCTAAAAGCAATGTGAGAAGACACAACTTGTATAGGAAAATTGGTATAGTATAATAAAATTATACACAAAATCTGTTAGCAAGCAAAACACACAGATATATGTAAGTTTTTAAGTATCGGCTAAGTAGTTATGCACAAAAATGTTTGAGTAATTAGTACGACAACATATAGCAAAACTTATATTAATATAGTTACCGGACAAAACATCTCGTATCGTGTAAGTATGTACTTATTTGTTAACTAAAATAGTCGCAGACAACACAACAAAATAGGTAATAAGTAGTAGTCTTAAAAGTTGAATAAATTCTAAAAGCAATGTGAGAGGACATAACTTGTATTGGAAAATTGGTACAGTACAATAAGATCATACACAAAACCTGTTAGCATGCAAAACACACATTACTTTTGAGTAATTGTAAGTTTCTAAGTATCGGCTAACTAGTAATACAAAACTATGTTTGAGTAATTGCTACCGTAGAATTGGGATCTTATACTAAAACAGTTATCGGGTAAAAAATATCGTAGCGTGTAAGTATGTAATTATTTGGCAACTTATATAGTACTTGACAAAACTAAACAAAATGTGAGAGGACACAACTTGTTTAGGAAAAACCGGTATAGTATAATAAGAATTTATTTGTCAGGTAACAAAATATAGGTAACAGGCAACACACATCGAAAAGGTTTTGGAGTGCAAGAAATTTTAAAATAGAAGGAAACCAATATTCCAGGAAATTGGTAAAACTGAGGTAATGAGTAATGCGAAACAAATCTAAAACCCAAAAGCCACAACCTTGACAGACGGTTGCCTAGCAATAGTTTTGATCGGTATAGTATTCAAAGACAACAACGTGGTAAAAACCCTAAGCAGAGAAAAAAAAAGCAAAACAAGGAGGAGAGATTGCGAATTTGCAAACTGTCTTACGATTTTATTGATCTAAGAGAATGAGAAGAGAGGAAGAGAAGTGAAGAGAAAAGAAAGAAAAGAAAGAGAGTTGAGAGACGAGGAATAATACATAAAGAATGAGTTAAGAGAAGAGGATACATGAGAGAGAAAGGAGTGGTGGGTCAGGAGAACATGACAATAAGTTGAGAATATCGGACAAGTAGTAGTAGAGGCGTTTTGAGCCTAAATATGGTCCAATTATGGTAGAAATCATAAGGGGGAGAGTTACTACATTTGACATTTAAACAAAGGCATAAACCAAATTTCTCTAATTAATACTAGATGACTATCCGCACATGTGTATGAGCTTAACTATTTTTAATTTTTTCTAGATGTAAAATTTAATATTATCTTATACATTAGTAATTAATTTTTTAATTTACATCATATAAACCACTAAAAATAATATCATTTGACATGTAAAACATGAAATTTATATAATGTAAAATTTCCATGACATAAAATAATATATTAGATGATAAAATTTAATAATTTTATATTTAATTAATCATATTAGACATATAACTATGTTACTAAATAGTTTTTTGAAAGTTAAAAATATAATTAGTATAGTTATCTGAAATGAAACATGATAAACATGTCATATTATTTTTTTTCCATGAACATGAACAATTAAAAAATCAAAATTCAAATCTTAAAAAACTGTTATCATTCATTTTTCTTCAACATAGAAACGTAAACACAATCTTGTCTATTTTATTTATTTTTAGATAGTTAGTGTTGTAAATCAAGCTTTTGCGTTTTCCTATACTTTGACAAGAGTGGGGGCAATTGAATTTAAGAATCTATCGACATCGACAGAAAACAAAACATGATCGAGTAGTAGCAAACTAAATCAGAATGTTGTTATATATAAAGATAAAAAGCTAAACATACTTGAAATCTAATACTCTTTAAGTTCTTCTAAAGACAATATGTAAAGAAGTGGCGGAAGGTGAAAGAGAAACTTATCGGAATAGAGAACACGGTGAGGCTCGTTCAATCACTAATCAACCAATCTACTGGAAACTTTTTAAAAGTGAGAAAAAGAGTTCAATTACAGCATAAACATCATTCGAAAAGCGTATGAAAAACACATACTAAGATTTGACTTGTCTTAATCTAACAATTTGATTGGCAATTAGAATTAAGAAGGAGAGCTGATGTGTCAATTTTATTGGTTGATTAAGAAAACTTTAAATTGTTGATGTGACTTTACCACATGAGAGAAACAAACCTTGCTTTTCTATATATACCTAGATGAACCAAGTGTCCTTTAGCCTATTGACATGTGGTAATTCCACTAAAGGCAGACACATTTGCATGTCCAGGGATCGAGTCCCGTCGCCTGCATTATGCAGGAACTTGGCTAATGGGCTGGCCAGTCGTGGCCCAGTGTTGACAAAAAAAAACTAGATGAATCCTCGTGCCTTGCACGGAATAAAATTATGTTTTTTATACATATTTAAGTTATTAGAAAATCAAATATTAAGTTATATTTTTTATATATCTAAGTTACTAATATATATATATTAGTAATAAGCATATACATATATATATATATATATGTTTGTTTTTCTTTCTTCGTCATGTATATGTGTTTTTATTATTTATAATTAGTCCAAGACCTCTAAGATTTTTTCATTATCAAACCAAATTTGAGTACACTCATAACCATTAGAAATAATTATGGTATTTGAAATAAATTAGTTAAAATTAGAAAAAGCAATATATGAATAAATTAGAAATCAATTAAAATTATGAAATATTAAAGACACATATACAAGTACCTCTAAATACTTTTATCTTGTAAAACTGTAAAACATATGGTTTGGAGGGCAAATCAATTATTGGTTTTCTCTTTAACCATCTTAACATATTTTAATATAAAATATAAATTTTGTACCATTAAATATTTTATTAAAAATAAAACGTTGAAAAAAAATATAACAAAAATTTACTTAGTATTTTTAAGGCTAATGTTTATTCGTTTAGTTGGTTTTGCACTTACTTCAGTATTGCTACCACGAACTAACTATTTGATGATATCTATAGAACAAATAAATTAATAACAAATTTATTAACATTTATAATGATAAACTGAAATATTAAATATTTAGAAAAGAAGATACTATTTACCTGTAAGATATATATTTCAAGACGCCAATCAAATAATTCACAGTATTTTACAAATTTTAATTCTAAAACCGTGTCTGGGAGAAGATCAATTGACTTAATTGAGGTTGTGTATACAAAGGATACTTTTTTACTTATGAGTAAAAGTACGGTAAGATCCTCTTGCAGGACAAACATGTACGTTTATAATTATCTTACTACTTTCCTGCCCAAGAAAATTCACGAATTTAGAAACAATTTCTTCTTCACATTATAGTGGATTTCATCACCTTACAAAAAGTATGAATTAATTAGAAGGTATTCCTAATCATTACAAAAATATGCAAATAGATAAATCATTAGTTACATACCTTAAAATCGCAAAGAACAATGTCATGGTTTGACCAAATTCTTTAGTGTGTACTTTCCAAGAGCTTGAAAATCTTAAATTCAGTTGTCCAGTTTTGTTTGGAGGGTTTCAACAAATAAATTTCAGAGAAATACATGATTAAGGGCAAAAAAATAGAGAGAAAAAGAAGACTGAGTGTTTTTGAAAATCGTTGGTGTTATGATAATAGTTATGGGATGAGTATCAAATAGAAATGGTTTGATATAATTTTCCTACTATGATTAGGAGTAAAATTTTAAAATGGATATTGATTAGGAATATATATTGTATAGTATACCCTAAATATTAGGAATGAGTTAAGATAAGGTGTTACACTTATTTGAAATCTTTTAGTTGAAGATTATATCTTATGTTTAAAGTTAATATTAAGGATATCTGAAAAAAAAGGATTAACATTAACAATATTAAAAAATACTAAAGATGATTATTAGAATAACACATACATAACATTATTATATCATATGTTTATACAAAACATGTTGTTATATTAGTCGGTAAATTATTATATTTAATATTAATATTATGAAAAGCTTAAAAATATATATGTATTATATTAGTTTCTAACATCTAGTAAACACTCTCAGTTAAATTAAGTGTCTTCCGTTTATATTATATTTAAAGTTAAAACAAAATAATATATTATGTAGATAATATAATCAGTTATAGAATCTTATCAATTATTTTTATTATTATAAGAGATACAAATATTATATAATTATTATTTCCTTGTAAAACTTAGTCACAATACTTCCTAGGCCAAAATAGACTAATATAATATGTTATAAATTAACGTTACATTTTTATTATATAAGACATTACTATGTAATTTTGTCCACAATTTACGTTATAATATATTTTACCAAAAAAAAATTGTTTAGTTTTTTTTATTTTAATATAGTAGATTTTATTATATTTAATTGTATATTTTTATATATTTAAGTAAAAATAAATATTTATATATTTAAATTAAAACCACTAATAATATTATGTAGATAAACATAATAATAATAATCAGTTAAAAACTCTTATAAAGTCTTATCAATAAATAGAAATTTTTTTAATAATTATAAAATATACAAATCTGTTAACGCTACAATTTTATCTTTAAAAAGAGATTAGGATTAGAAATATCTCTATACAAAATTTTTTGGTTGTTTAATATTGTAATGACCAATAAAATTTTGGGAAATGATAAAAATGACTCAAACTTTCATTTTGAATGCAAAAATATATCCTATTTGATTTTATCTCCATAAGTAACCTACAAGAGTAGTGAATTTATAGTTTTACTCTTCATGACCAAACAAAAAACCTAAAAACGAAAGAATTACTTTTATACCCATCGCAGATATTGGAGACTTTATCTGAAGTCTTATTCTTAATTATATATATAATTTAAAATTAAAATAGTAATTATTGTTATATGCTTGTAATTTTTATTAAAAATCTAATAATAAACAAATATCAAGTATTTAAAATAAAAATTCTATAAAACATGTTCAAATAAGATCAATGAAGATCAAACCACAAAGTTCATAAACAAACTATGTCATGGTTTATGGTAATAAAATATGATAAACATGTGTTATTTTGTAGATTTTTTATTTGGAATGTAGAAATAAAATAAAAGAGTTAAATTGTGCATATATAAGTTTTTGGTATAACATTTGTGTAATATAAAGAAAAGTTTATGTTACGGTTTAGAATTTAGGGTTTAGGGTTTAGATGTTACAGAAGACTTCACGTGAAGTCTTCTCCTTAATTATATATATATATATATATTTCAAATTGAAATAGTAATTAGTGTTATATGCTTATAATTTTGATTACAAAATCTAATAATAAACAAATATCAAGTATTAAAAATAAAAATTTGCTAAAACATGATCAAATAAGATCAAACCACAAAGCTTACAAACAAACTATGTTTTCAAGAGTGGAATAGTTTAGGGTTTTATGGTAATAAGATATGGTAATCATGTGAGATTTGTAAATTTTATTAGATTGTGCATATATTCAAAAATTAATTTGGGTTGTACTAAACCAAAATTAACCAACAGTTGAACCAGAAAGTTAACCTACATATAAATACAAATTTTAGAAGAAGCAAAAAACTCTAGCCACTTTTTATCTCTTTTTCTCTCTTCCGACGTGTATGTCTTTCAAGCCAACGTGTAAGTCTACTCTTCTCTCCTCCTTCAAGATCTAAGATTTTTTCACTATTTTCTCATAAATTTCGCCTTTTTTTTGCATGTTCCATGGTAAGCTTCCAGCCACCGAAGCCTCTTGTCTATGGCCAACATCCATCATGTATCTCAAAAAAAGTTGATTTGTTTTGGAAAATGCTGAGTCTTTTTTTCTTGTTAAAGTATTGATCTTGTGAATATTTTGATTTTTTGTATATTTATAGTTAGAAATTGCATTTTTTATGAATTTATGTGAAATATCTGATTTTTTTGAACTTTCTTGTGAAATATTTTATTTTTAAAGAAAGTTATGTGAAAGTTTGAATTTTTTTGTGCTTTCTAGTTAAATATTTGTTTTTGAAATTAAATCTTGTGAAAAAATTTGATTTTTATTATATTTATTTAAAGATTACATTTTTAATGAATATGATGTGAAATATCTTTTTTTGTTTTTGAATTTTTCTTGAGAAAATCTATTTTAAAAAAAAGTTCTTGTGAAAGATCTTTTTTTTAGAATTTTTCTTGTGAAAGATTTTTTTTAATAACTTTTCTTGTGAAATATCTATTTTTTTAAAAAATTTCTTGTGAAAGATCTTTCTTTTAAAATTGTTTTGTGAAAGATTTCATTTGTAATGATAGTCGTGAGCAAATTTGATTTTTCTTTGTGTTTTCTAGTTAAACATTTATTTTTGAAATGAGATCTTATGAAAAGTTATAGTTTTTTTTGTCTAATCTAGTTAAAGATGGAATCTTTTTGATATAATTTGTTTCAGGTTTATGTGCTTCTAGCTTTTTGGTGCAATCCTTAAATTCATACACTTATCGTCTTTTGATGTTTGGTGGAGACTTTTGGTGGAGACTTCTGGTGGAGTCTTCTGGTGGAGTCTCCTGGTGGAGTCTCTTGATGGAGTTTCCTGGTGGAGTCTCCTGGTATAGTTCTAAGGAGACTTCTGAAGGAGACTTATAAGGAGACTTCTGAGTGAGACTTCTGAAGGAGACTTCTAAGGAGACTTCTGAGTGAGACTTCTGAATGAGACTCCTTTCTCTTAAAAACTAACAGTGGTTGTTGATCTTGATTTTGCTATCTTCTTCTTGCTTTCGTAAGGGAACCAATGCAACTAGGAAATTGGGTGGCCAGCAAAGAGAACATATTGTAGATAATTTTTTTTCAACAAATTGTAAATATTACATTGTAGATTAGAGTGGAATTGTGATTGATGGCTACTACTGATTATGTAACATGAATTATAACAAGATGTTATATGTAAGCAAACAAATTTTTTGCTATTTTATTTAAAAGAGTTCTTAAACATATTAAACTTTTATTAATTTCAATAATTTTTTAAAAAGTGAGTTCCCTAAGTTATTCCCTAAGATAATTTTTTAAAGGACAAGGAAGAATTCCCTAATTTATTCACATAATATCATGAACAAAACAAAAATTCATACAACCATAACTATTTGTACAAGTTAATTTGTGACATAGTAGACACAATTCATACAGTCATAACTATCAAGGAAGAATTTATACAAGTCTATTTGTGACATAGTAGACTTAACTTGAAGTCTGCTTTGAATGAGCTAACTACCTATATCACTTTTAAAATTAACAGAGGTTTAACTATAATATATAATTATGTTAAACTTGTACATAACATAATATAAACAATATTAGTATAAAAAAATTGGTGAAAGTATCGTTAGTAATCAAAATAAATCAATTTTAAGATATAAAGAAAGATGTGACTTTGAAGTTTGCAAATTGTATTTGGAGACTTCAGGTGAAATCTCCAGAGCTAAAAAGTATACTTCAGGTGAAGTCTCCAAAGGTTATTTATGTATTTGCCTAAATGTTGATTTCTCAAAAGGAGACTTCAGGTGAAGTCTCTTTTTCAAAAGGTCATATTAGCAATTACCTAGAATAAATATTTTGATATGGAGACTTCATGTGAAGTCTCCTTAATGACGTTTTAAAATAGTAGTTTTCTCAAAATGTAGAAGACTTCATGTAAAGTCTCCTCTATATGACAAAAGTTACTTTTGCAATTGACTAAGTTTGACTTTAATGAATGAAGTCTCCAGGTGAAGTCTCCGACAAAGCAGACTTTAAGTGAAGTATTCAACACAAAAATAGGAGACTTCTCTGGAGTCTCCTGTAAATTATTAATTTTTATTATTAGTTGCGTAGAAAGCATACGTGGGGTCCATTTTATTATTGAAAAGCAAAGACTTCACGTGAAGTCTTTGGTGTTTTGAGAAGACTTCACGTGAAGTTTTCTATTTCACATAAATTTCCAGATTTTTTGGGTCAAATAATCTTAAGGTTGGTCAACTTCAAAAATAACTCCTCTAAGATACAGAGACTTCACGTGAAGTCTCCACAATATGCAGAGACTTCATCTGACGTCTCCGTAAAAGTCAAAATTTTAGTCGATTCCAAAACTAACTTATTTTTTAGCAGATTTCATGTGAAGTCTCTGCAAAATTTTTTTTCTGAAACAAGAATGTGGAGACTTCACCTGAAGTTTTCTGTACAGATTCAGAAAGTGGTCAAATACAAAACTAACCTCTCTGTTGACTTGGAGAGGTGAACTTCACGTGAAGTCTCCAAGGACTGTAGACTTCACGTGAAGTCTCCTCTCTGCAACTTTTTCGAAAATATGCAAAAATATACTAGATTTCGGTTAGAGTTTATATATACCTTATTTAGATGCCTAGAATGCCGAAATGCACCGTTAATCGTTAATTTAAGTTGTTAAATGCACCGAAAATTCAAAGTGTTAAGATTTTTGAAATGTTAAAATGAAAATTTGAGAGATTTATGGATAGAAATGAAGAGAGAATGAGAGATAATGTGGTTGAAGATTGTTTACAAGCAATTAAAGCTCGAAAATAGGTAGATCCATAAGCATTTAGAGGTTTGATTTTGGTTGGTAATGGTTGTTGGTAGAATTGAAGAAGGTGACATTTTAGTATATATTTGAGGTTAGATATGTATTTTGGTAATTTTAAGTTAAAAAAGTAATGATATTTTCAAAATATATATAAAGAAGTAAGGGTATTAAGTAGCTTAGGAGAGAAAAATTTGTGGGTTACTTTTATTATTGACTTAAGTCAATGAGTTAATTTTGAAAGTAACTCTAAAATTTTTAGAAATTAAAACAAACGAATTACCTAAAAAAATGGACCAATAATATTAATGTTTAATCTTTATTTATTAAAATAGAAATATTCTAATTGGTTAAAGACTCTAACAAACGAACCAATTTAAACAAACAAACCAGTTAAAACAAACAAACCTATTAAAAGTTCTTATCAAAACCAATGAATCAATGTAATTAATTGAAATTAAACAAACTAATTAGTTAAAAAAAGTCTTATCAAAACAAACAGATAAATTAAGTAGTTAAAACAAACCAACCAATCAAAATAAATCAAGGGATTAAAATTTGTTTTATTACTATAAGAGATACGAAAAATCTTAATGCTACGGTTTTATTATATATAGAGATTTGTAATCGAAATAAATCAATGGATTTAAAATCTCTATTATATTACTACAAAAATACATAAAATCTTATGCTATAGTTTTATTATGACAGAGATTTGGTTGCTATAGAATGATTTTTACAATCATTACCAAAGCTTGTTTTATTGATCGACCAGAGATTAATCCTCTCTTAATCTTTTTATTTTTTCTCTGGAGTTAATTAGCCAACAAATCAATTTATTCACGTAAAGGGTCTGATTGGAATTGCTTTCGTTTTCCAGTTTTGGAAAGCAAAAATCTTTGTAAAATATTGAAACTAAACTAATCATAATTTAGAGTAACATATAGACTAGAGTATCATGCAAAGATTTTTGCTTTTCAAAGCAATAAAACGAAAGCAATCCTCAACAAACTCTCCCGATCAGCAATTGCTTTTATTTTTCAGCTTTGAAAAGCAAAAATCTTTGCAAGATACTCTAGTTTGTTTTTTTTCTTCTAAATTTTGATTGGCTTGATTTCAATCTTTTACAAAGATTTTTGCTTTCCAAAACAGAAAAACGAAAACAATTCCAATCAGGCCCAAAGTAAGGCTTCTTAGCAACTTCCGTTAAACCAACTTACAAATCTCTTGTAAGGAAAAAAAAAAACTGATCTTCCTAATGAATATATAATATTAAGCTTTGCTCCTATATATACCATGTGAATTCAATCAGCAAAAAAGGTCGTTACCGGCTGGAAAATTGGTTTAGGTGATTAAGTTTGGAGAGAATATTATCAGGATAGGGTTAAGTGCTCAGAGTCTTTAAGCTTCTGTATATAAAAAATCATCTTGTCAAGGTATCGGAAAGCTCAGATCTTTGAGCGTTTGTGTTGCGAGTGAACAGATGAATCCAAAGCACAAACATTCTCTGTTTCTAGCTCTCTCTTCTGGATACTCTTTGTGAAAGATAAATCTTCAACTTTTATTAGAGAATCTCTTAATCTTTTTACATCTGAGAGTTTTACGGGCTTCAGTAAGAAATCTTCAGCCCCTTCTTCAAGACATCTGAATGTAAAACAATTTACAAGATAATTAGTTTTAGTAAACTCCACTTTCAATAAAGTCTTTGGATCAATAAGTTTTACTTCTTGAAGCAAACAATCATAACATGGCCAGTTCATAATTGAGTTTGTAGACAAACATATTCTTTTTATTTTAATTGAGTTTGTTAAGGTTTGTCTACAAACTCAATTATTTGGCAAAAGATTAGGCAACCCAAATCATGCAATTATTTTATTGTAAATATCACATCACCAAAAACGGAATCAAATCGCAAAGTAAAGATCTTGCTTGATAACATCTTTTGTACATAAAATCATCTTGGGACCCACTAAAGATCACCAAGTCTCAACTTAACATTTGGGTAAACTATGCAATCGGTTAAACCAAATCAATTATACTTCTGATCTGAATCTTAAATACGATAAATTGTTGTTCCCTAATTAGATCATCCAAGAATTCTAAACTAATATATTCACCATATTTACTATAAGTCCATTAAGATAGATAATGAAGTATACCTATCAATTCGAGGCAAAATGTTCTCAGAGGACATAATCACCACTGGTACTTCTCTAAAAGCTGAGGATTCCTGGAAAATTTACCAAAAAGGATTGGATAAGCATAATACTCGCATTTAACGAAAACTTCAGTTGATTTAATGAATCAATGAAATGAATTCTGATTGCTTACTTTAATTTTCTTCAAGAGTTCATATCCAGTCATACCGGGCATTGAATAATCTGTCATAATTAAATTAACCTTCAAATCTTCAATACCGGAAGATTTATTTTCTACATCCAAGCCAAGGTATTGCAGAGCTCTTGTCGCACTATCGACAACAGTAACTGAAGAACAAAACAGAAGTTTAGTTAGATAACCTGTCGGTATCAAATCGAATATTCAAAAGATGAGTTCCTGAAAATGATTTAAATAATTACCTTTACAGGAAGAGACTCTGAGCAAACGCTCGATGAATTTCCTATCGACATGGCTGTCGTCAATGGCGAGAACATGAAGAAGATTCGGTGATCCAAACTTTGAAGGATCATTGGGGATCTCCATTGTCCTCGGGAGCAAAACTTCAGCCATTTGATATATGGATCGAAGAATAAGATTGTTGTTGTTATTAGAAATTAGAGGATTTGAAAGACGAAAGGACGAGCAAAATATTTTTATTTTTTTTCCAACTAAAGGAAGAACAAAATATATTTATGTTGATGGTGATACAATGGAGGTATATAAGTAGATAGAAAGAAAGAAAAAAAAATTAAAATAAAGTAAAAAAGAGGGAAAAAATATGAATGAAATCGAGAGATTTTGCATATCTTCAAGATTTTTTCCATCATGTTCAATATCTTTAATTATCTTCCTTTTCCTTTTTTGTTTAATAATAGATCGGTGGAAAATTAGAAATAAAGTCAAACCGATCTGTTCCGGTTTAGTTAGAAGGAGAACAAACCGGTTCGGCATATTTACCCGGGTGGAATTGGTGAGTCAACTCAAATAGTGAAAGAATAATTACACTAAGTAAAGCCCGTTCCATATGGGTCGGCCCAGAAACGACTGGACTATTTAATGGCCGCAGATAGTTCTCTTCGGCGATTCGATAACGGCGCAGTCGTTCAGACCGGGATCTGCTCTTGCCGATGCTTACTCTCGTAAGGCTGATGTTGTAGTTCGTGGCTATGATGGCTACAACTCTCTCTCTCTCTCTCTCTCTCTCTCTCTCTCTCTTTATTTTAGAATTTGAAGATTCAATAATCTATCTCACTGCGTGAGTCTACAATGTTGATTAACTTTTGATCTATACACGAATTTGCTAGTCAGGGCATGATGATTTTATTCATCATTTGTTGTAAATTGTGATTAATACTATGATTGAGATCTTGGGGGTGGCGGTTTCGTCTCTTGTGCAAATCTTCTGGATCATGGTTTCGCTGAAGCATTACGCAACAGTTTTTTTTTTTGCTTATGAGCCTCACTGTCCTTTAAAAGTATGGAATATCTGGATTCAGTTCTGAATGTTTCTAATATGAAATCTAGGATGTGCTGATTCATGATATATCCATGGATAATCAATGCTCTGAAATGAATATATGAAAATTTATGTTTGAAATGGTAAAAGCAGTGACTTTGTTTTATAGAAATTTTCACCTACTGTGCTAATTGTGCTTGTAATTCCACCAACTGATGAAGCTGGACGGCAGAGTTATGCAGAGTAGGCTTCATTCTTCTTTGCATTTTTGTTTTTCAATACAGTAAGTCCGACACTTCTCGTAAACGAGCCGGTGAATGTGTTACATCAGATCAATCTATGGTGACAAAGCTATGAAAGAGCCTGAGAGAACAAATGCAATAACGGGAATCTATGCACTACATTGAGTTGTATTAGCTGAGGAACTCGATCTACCATGCGTGAACTTATGGTCTAAGATGCAAGAAACCAATGATTGGCAGAAAAAGTACCTAAGGTCTATTTCTAAATCTGATCTCAAAACGTCTTGGTTTTCGAAAACGCTCATCTCCTGAATCAATTTTGCTGTTTATAAATGGTTTTGATTCTTGGTTGTTGTTGGCTGTAAGCAGTGATGGACTCCATCTCACGCCTAAAGGCAATAGAGTAGTTTTTGAGGAAGTCTCGAGAGTTTTTAGAGAAGCTTGGCTCGCACCTGAAGCACTGCCATTTGATTTCCCTCATCGTTCGCTGATCGACTGTGAGAATCCGTCAAAAGTTTTCGAAATGAACAGGTTTCCCTCATTGTATTGGTCATTCACAAAATCATGAACAGGTTTCTTTTGCGTTCTTGTTTTTGTTCGTGTTATCTTTAGATATGACAAAGTTTAATCTTGAAATCTAGATTAAGCGGAGATAAACCTAAATCTTGAAATTGTTAGATTTTTCTTCGCTTAAAAAAGAAGATAGAGAAAGAAAAATCTAACGATTGTAAGAATCTTGAACTCTAATCTAAATTGTACAAAGCTTTATTGGAATTCAAAATGAAAATCACAACCAAGATGTAATACCTTCAAAGCCTTTCCACTCTGTTATACAAATGAGATACACAAAACAATTTGAAGTACTTACGTCATCTCATTCTTGTTGAATGAACTTAAGATCAAGAGAATGCTTCTCTAACTTAAGATCATCCTCCTACGAAGTGGAGCCACTGTGATTTTTCCTGAGCTAAAGCAAAACCAATTACTAAACAGAGAAGTCCATTGCACTTAATAATGAAAAAGAAACTTGGGTCGTAATTCATCTAATTGTAATCATTAAACTTATTCTAAATTAGCCTTAGTATAAGAAGCTCTTTTTCGAAGTGAGCTCTCCTTACATCACTCAACAAGGCTTCGTTATTTCCCTCATCATGTCTATTTTGAACTACCATCTCGGGGAACCTTTCATTTTCTCATCATTATCAGTTTCGTCAATTGCCTTGTGCTCTTCGGATAGTTCTTCTTCTTTAATTGGAGTACGATTTGCTTCCCTCACAGTTTCTTGACATGTTTCTGAAGTCTCATCACTACCAGCATCTTCTAAGCTATTGCCGTCAAAAAGAAAACAAATTGATGCTCTTAGGTTAGATAATAGAGTATTTTGCTTGTTTACAGCTGGAGAAATAGAAATAGAAATAAACTTAAACTGTATCTTAATCTAGACCAAATGTAAGAATGATATATGCTCTTCCTTAAGGTTCCATACTTGAAAACCAAGAATTGAAAATATCACCAGAAGTTGGTGTAAATTCCACTAAAAAGATCTTACCGTGGAAAGAGAAAAAGCTTCATCTGAGCGAAGTTACCTCCGGTCATAAACTCATACTCAATGCCATCCCTATTTTCTTCTCCATTATCAATAGAAAATGTAAAACTTGAGAAGAAAGAGGCTTGTAAAAATTGAGAAGAAAGAGGCTTACGTTTGATCGTATATACAGTAAACTTTCCAGAAGCTAGAAAGACGTTTTCAAAGTATATATTTCTCTTCCCCCACCAAGCACTGTCTCATCCTCTCCCACAGTCACGGTTATAAAGCAACTTATTTCTTAGATTTCTTCATCTCCTTAGACGATTCATATTCCATTTGCTGATGTGTCTATATTGGAAGATTAAATTTTGGCAATGTGTTTTAATCTCTTAATTTCATTGGTTTTCAGTTGCTGAGTTGTCAACTCTGAAAACTCTAATTTGTTGAGAGTTGTGGAGAGACATAGTTTCTTTTTATATATATAATAATTCCAAACTAAAAAACTCTTATCTTCTTTTTCATGTGGAAAAATGCTCTCTTTGGATTGATGATTTATAGACTCTCCACCGTCAGAGTAGTCTAGAAAGAAAAAAAAAGGATGATTAAGAATTTGACATAGGCCCTGTTCGTTTGTTTGTCACTGGTGGCTGCGGTCAGCGACTTCGATTAAAAATTTAGTTTTAAGTTCGTTTGACAATCGCTGCGACTAGTCGCTATGTTGTTCGTTTCACAATCACAGTGACCAGCGATTACTTTTTATTATTTAAAAAAGAAATTTTTTTAAAAAATTATATATTTATAAAAAATAATATAAAAAATTGTATGTAAATTTGAATTATAAAATATTGATAACATTTACCCCAAAAAATTATTGAAAAAAATAACAAATAATATCATATTTATATATTATTTATTTAAAATATATTTATACATAACTAAAATCAAATATTATAAATATAAATTTTATTATTAATATTTGTAAATTTTGTTTTATTAAATTTTTATATATATGAAATTTTTATATTTAGTTTAGTAATTATATTTTATACAATTTTATTGTTATTATTTTAAATTTTAAATTTATTTATTTAAATTATTTTTAATTAATTAATTTTTTGGTCGCTAGTCTTGTTCGTTTGGTGGTCGCTGGCGGCCGCGATCAATTCCAGCGACTTAAAATTTTAATCGCTAGTCGCTGGCGATTGGTCGTTGCGACTGGCCGCTGAACCAGCGACCACCAAACGAACAACTTTTGGTCGCGGACGCCAGCGACCAGCAAACGAACAGGGCTATCACATTCTAATTTTTGACCATATGCTACAAGAGAAACATCAATGCTTAATGTTTGTTACCTTACGGTTAGGGTTGTTTGGACTGTGATAAAATTATCATAATCAAATGTTCATGCAATGAATCAATGGTAACAACACCTTTGTGTTGGAGCTGAAGAAGATGACCTGAAACAAAATCGAAGAAACACAGCAAAAATGAAAGGCAGAGGCGAAGCAAGCTTCTGAACTTGAGCGATTTAGTCTTCCATTCTGAGATTTAACAAATGAAAATGACAATCACGCTGAGTTATACTTTGCAACTCTAAAATGAATTTAAACGAAAAAGAGCTTCAAGATTCTATGAAAGATTGAAGATTTTTGAGAAGAAGAGCTAAGATAAAAACTAGCAAGAGAATTTGTTTATCATGATTTGATAAAAATGATTTCTCAGTTTGTTTCTCAATCTTATCTGATTTCTCTATATCCTCTATCTGTATTCTCTAAGTTTTATTTATAAAACTTTTGAGTCGGTGATTAACTTTAAACAAACTGTGAATCTATCGATTGTTTAATGGACACGTGTTTTTAATGATCTAATTGATTTCTCTGTTTCACTTCCGTGTGTTAACAGAATTTTAATAGACAAATCAATTGTTTATGAACAACAATATCCAATAATCCCCTACTTGTGCATAACCAGATAGTTAAAACCGTAACAATGATGTCTTCAAAGACTTGAATCATTTTTCATAAGAATCTATGCACAAAATGTGTTTATCATTCAATATATGTTTTTATTGTAATTATATATTTCTAGAGTACAAAGACAATGAATCAGTATGCAAAGAATTTCACGCTTCAAGCTTTCAACAGGAACATTCTTCTCAATTGTTTACATATTGTCTTTCAATTCCAACACCCTTCAAGACTAACTATCATCCTTTTTTTTGAACCTTGAACTGAAACTTCTATGTTCATAGATGCATTCAGTGGTAACTCTAGATGCAGTTGTCTAAGTGTTACATCAGACCCATACCTTTTGCAGTGTCCAGGACTTTATGTCCACACAAGGCCTTTGTTAAAGGGTTTGCAATGTTTCTTCCAGACCTGACATACACAAGAGAAAGGATTCCCGTTTCTAAGAAACTCCTTAACACTTTATGTCTTAGTCTAATGTGTCTTTTCTTTCCATTATACAACTTGTTCTGAGCTACAGCTATTACTGCTTGACAGTCGCATCTAATTGAAACCGATGGACACGGTTTTTCAATCATGGGAAGATCTGAAAGAACACTTCTCAACCAGTCAGCTTCTTAAGCTACCAGTTCCATAGAAACTAGCTCTGATTCCATGGTTGAACGAGCTATACATGTTTGTTTTGTCGACTTCCAAGCTACAGCTCTACTACCCAACGTAAAGACAAAACCACTTGTAGAGTTTATTTCATCATTATCACTTACCCAATTAGCGTCACAGGACGCCTCTCGAACATAAGATGAACCATCATAATGTAGTTTCCAATCCTTAGTTCCTCTTATGTATCTCATCAACCTATCCATTGCTTTCTAGTGATCTTTACTAGGATTCTAAGTGTAACGATTTAATCTACTAATTGCATAAGCTAAATCCGGTCTTGTACAATTCATCAAGTACATTACACTCCCGAACATCTTGGCATAATCCATTTGTTTTACACCTTTTCCTCTGTTTTTACACAAATGAGAAAAAGGGTCATAGGGAGTTCTTGCTTTGTCTTCTCCCATTAATTGAATTTCTTCAATATCTTCTCAATGTAGTGTGACTGTGATAATGCATATCCTGTCTCAGTCTTTGAAACTTTTATTCCCAGTATTACATCCACCTCCTGCATATCTTTCATGGAAAATTTAGTACTGAGAAACGTTTTTGTTTCATTTACAATGCTTATACTCTTTCCAAGTATTAACATGTCATCTACATATAGACAAATAATCACATAATCATCGTCTATACTTTTACTGAAAATGCAAGTATCACCATTGTTTGTGACAAAACCATTTTCCAAGAGTGTAGAGTTGATTTTTTCAAACCATTGTTTTGGTGCCTACTTGAGCCCATACAATGACTTCTTAAGTCTGCAAACCTTTCCTTCATGTTCTTCTAGCACAAATCCCTCAGGTTGCTGCATATAGATTTCTTCCACTAGATCACCATTCAAGAAGGTCGTCTTTACATTCATTTGATGTACAAACAGCTTATGATATGAAGCTATTCCAAGTAACAATCTGATTGATGCTATTTTTGTGACTGGAGCATAAGTATCAAAATAATCTACATGTTTTTGAGTATAACCTTGAGCAACTAACCTTGCTTTGAACTTATCAATAGAACCATCTGATTTATACTTCTTTTTAAGAATCCACTTACATTTCATAGCCTTGCATCCTCTTGGTAAGTCAACTAATTCCCACGTGTGATTGGATATGATGGATTTGAATTCACTATTGACTGCCTCTTTCCAGAAGAATGCATCAATAGACTTCATTGCTTTAGAGTATGAGACTGGATCTTCTTCTATAAGAAACGTGAAGACGAATTCCTCACTAATCTCACCGTGTTCTACTAAGAAGCTGGTGATGAATTCAGGTCCAAAATTAGTAGAGATCCTTGTTCTTTTACTCCTTCTAATTTCTATTACATCAACATCACTGTTAGTAGTATCAAAAGATCTTTTCCTGGACTTATTTTTCTTATTTGATTCAACTTTAGAGCTTTTAAAGGGGAAGATGTTTTCAAAAAACTCTACATCTCTTGACTCTAAAATGTGTCCAAACACTTTGGTTTTAGAATCAAAAGTCAGACATCTATAAAGCTGCTGAGTTTGATGCATATCCAATGAAGACTGCATCGACACTTTTAGATCCAATATTAGTTCTTTTAAACTCTGGTATTCCAACTTTTACCAAGCAACCCCACATTCTCATGAATGACATATTGGGTTTGAACCCTTTCCAGAGTACATAAGGAGTAGAGGTTAAGCCTTTATGTAGAACTTTGTTAAGAATATAACAAGCAGACAAGATAGCTTCCCCCTCCCCCACAATGCATCCGATAAACCTGAAGTTAGTAGCATTGTGTTCATCATATTCTTGAGAGTTCTGTTTTTTTTCTCTGCAATTCTGTTTTTTTGCGGTGAGTAAGGTGTTGTACGTTCATGTACTATTCCCTCTTTCAGGCACATAGATTTGAAAGCTGCACTCTCATATTCTCCTCCTCTATCTGATATGAACCTTTTGATTTTCTTATCTAACTGATTTTCTGCTTCAGCTTTGAAATTCAAGAACATTTATAAGGTTTCATCCTTAGAGTTTAAGAGATAAACTTTAGTATACTTTGAGAAGTCATCTATAAAGGTTATATAGGACTTTTTACCTCCTCTGCTCATTGTATTTTTGAAATCTGCAAGATTTGAGTGAACTAGATCTAACGCCTGAAATGATCTCGTGACAAAATTTAAAAAAGGTTTTCTGAAATGTTTAGCTTCTGAATAGATCTCACACTTACCAAGTTCTTTGTCAAGTTTGTCATGAATCAGATCAAATTCACTTAGCCTTTTAATAGATTTCACATTCAAGTGTCCTAATCTATTGTGCCACATACTTAGATCACACGACAAATACACAGAAGCATCTTTAATTTCATTCATTGTTTCAAGTACAAAAAGGTTCCAAACATAGAAAGATTTCCCTACATATTCCCCATTTTTAGTTAACGCCAGTTTTCCAGACTCAATGGTTTGTTTCACACCAGCAGACATCAACAGAGCACTAGAGATCAGGTTTCCACGCATCGAAGGCACAAAAAGAACTTTGGTGAGGGTCATAATTCTACCAAAGGAAATTTTGAGATCAATCTCACCAATACCAGGTACTTTCAAAGGCCTTGCATCTCCCAAGTAGACATCGTCACATGCAGATTCATCCAAGTTCTTAAAGAGATTCTTCTGATTGTAGATATGACGAGTTGCACTTGAATCAATGATCCACTCCACCTTATCTGTCAGAGAGTTTACTACAGTCACCATTGCCACAATGTTCTCAGCTAGATGAACCTTTGAGTTTTTATTTTCCTTGTCTAAAAGTC
Source organism: Lepidium africanum (assembly GCA_900406405.1). Lineage (NCBI taxonomy): Eukaryota > Viridiplantae > Streptophyta > Magnoliopsida > Brassicales > Brassicaceae > Lepidium > Lepidium africanum. The sequence continues at coordinate 5,273 of OVAX01002616.1, read as the reverse complement.
TGCAGTCTGCAGTCTTGCTTTTTGTGTCCTCTTTTGTTACAATTCCAACATTCCAATTTCTTCTTTAAGTCAACATTCTGATTTGCAGATGTTTTGTTGTTGTTCTTCTTCTTTGACTTCGACTTCTCTTTATCTTTGTTCTCTGAACTCTCAACTATGTTAGCATCAAGGTTTGAGTTATTAGATCTGAGATCGTTACCTAAGAAGACTCTGTTGGCATCTTCAATCATTATATCTGAAATGAGTTCATCTAAACTCATTTTCTTCTTGTCATGTTTTAACTTGGATCTATAATCACCCCAAGAAGCTGGCAGCTTGTCAATCAAAACCACAACTACTAAGTGATCATCAATTGGCATTCCTTGTGCTTGAATTCTAGAGATAATCACTTCGTAATCGTGCAATCAGCTTTTAATAGGAGTATCTTCTTTGATTGTGAACGAAGTCCACTTTGATGTTATGTACTGCTTCTTTCCTTCATCTTCAGTGTCGTATTTCTTTTTGAGATTGTTCCAAATTTCTTTAGCAAATCCATAGTTGACGTAGACATCGAACAATTTTTCTGATAGATGCTTTAAGATATGACCTGGACAAGTTCTGTTGTGATCCTCCATTGAACCTTCATGTTTCTTTTTGCTTGAAATGAGTCTTTTGGAGCTAGAAGATTTAGCTTCAACAGGTGGCGATGGATCTTCAGTAAGAACATACTCGAGTCCCAATTCCCGAAAGAAGAAGAGCAATTCTTGCGACCATCTTTGGTAGTTTTCTCCGGTGAGAGGAGCCAGTTTTGACAGATTTGGTACAATAGTAAATTTCGACATCTTCATTTGATTTTCTGAACAATAAATTGCTCAAGATTGTTGGAGCTGAAGAAGATGACCTGAAACAAAATGGAAGAAATAAAGCAAAAACAAAGGCAGAGGCGAAGCAAGCTTTTGAACTTGAGCGATTTAGTCCTTCACTCCGAGATTTAACAAATGAGAATGACAATCACTCATAGTTATACTTTGCAACTCTAAAATGAATTTAAACGAAAAAGAGCTTCAAGATTCTATGAAAGATCGAAGATTTTTGAGAAGAAGAGCTAAGATAAAAACTAGCAAGAGAATCAGTTTATCGTGATTTGATAAAAATGATTTCTCATTTCTTTTCTCAATCTTATCTGATTTCTCTCTATCCTCTTTATGTATTCTCTAATTTTTATTTATAAAACTTTTAAGTCGGTGATTAACTTTCAACAAACTGTGAATCTATCGATTGTTTAATGGACACATGTTTTTAATGATCTATTTGATTTCTCTGTTTCACTTCTGTTTGTTAACAAAGTTTTAACAGACAAATCAATTATTTATGAACAACAATATCCAACACTTTGTGTTCTCATGGCTCCTTCGTTGAATAAAGTGGTATCCTACGTTTTTTTTTTGGTTAACTAGAAAGTTCTAGGTCGAATCCGTAATCTCCTAGGCTCTGGCCAGCTACTGATAAATTACTCGTCTCAGCTGACATTTGATCATGTGACCTCTTGGATTACTCCATGATACTTTTCCAGTCGAGTTATCGACCTCTGGTGTATCCTACATTCTTTACTAAAGAAAGCTTCTGACAAACAATATCCTCTATAAAGCTCATTTCTTAAAGAATAATACCATTTTTAAAGACATCGTCCTAGGCGGGGTCTAGGTGAGTGGTTATTTTGTCTGATCCGATTAATATTAAAATCGATGCATTACATAGTTTTATTAGGAAAATTTGATGTTTTTGTGGTAATTAAACAGTCTTGGTGATTACTCGGCGGTATGATTATTTATTAGACAAAAATCCAAACATCATCTAAAAAAGTAAAGAGAAAAACAATATAAATGTATCGGTTGTAAGTTTATCAATGTCTAAACAATATCATATTTTTATAACGACATTTATATTTTGTCTTTCAAAGTTTGAAAATAAAATTTAACATTTTTTATTTACAAATCATCTGATTTAAATGATTTTTTATGTATGATATATATAAAATATAATCTACTCTAAAATCGTCGAGTTGCTCTCAGTCTGGTGGTTAGGATGATCCAGCTAATTACTTGACACCATGGTTCGATTCCTACCCGATATATTATGGTCTCTTAAAAAAGAGATTTTAGGGGTGAGCTTTAGGTTATAGATCGGGCCTTGTCGATCTAATTGTTGACAAAAAAAAATCTACTCTAAAATCGTCCAAACCATATAAAAGTACTCCGCCTAGGTTTTTTAGGTGCTAGGAGGAAGGTTACTATCCACTTAGGCGAATGGTTAATTTTGTTTGATCCGATTAAAAATTAAAATCGATGCACTAGGTAGTTTTATTAGAAAAATTTGGTATTTTTACGGTAATTAAACAGTCTATGTGGTGTTAAGTTGGCAGTCTGATCTTTTATTAGAAAAAAATCCAAATAACATCTTAAAAAGTAAGTAAAGAGAAAAACAATATAAATATATCGTTTATATTTTGTTTCTTAAAGTTTGAAAATAAAATTTAACGTTTTTATTTACAAATCATATGATTTAAATTATGTTTTATGTATGATGTATAAGAGATATAATCTACTTTAAAATCATCCAAACCATAAAAAATCACTCCACCTATGTTTTCCAGGTGTTAGAAAGAAGGTTACTATACATTTAGCACCAGGTTTGTTTAGCACCGGTTTTTTGAACGATAAATAATACTAACAAGAAAAAAGAGAGGATATAACACACATTGGAAATGGGAAGTGTGTATTTATTTATCAACTAGATGATTACCGATAGATGCACGACATTAAATTTTTTGTGGTATAATTTTAGAATATTTTTTTTGCAAGAGAAACTAATATATATATAGTATATATGTTTTACTATTCACAATATCAATTCTATTAATGATATTTATTTTTTTTTGTTTGGTTTTTCATACTTATATTATTTATGTATTAGTATGTAAATATGTGGATTATTAGCTTTATGCAATGTTTTGAAAACTGGATCGGACACCGAGTTGGTAATATTAGTGGATAGTTGGTCGGACCGGTTTAACCGGTCAAACTAGATTTTCATATTTTATTATATATATATATATATATAAGACATGATTCAAAATAATATGACAAAATGAATACTAGGATATTCTACAAAGATAATATAACACATTTGAAATTTTCAAATAATAAATAAGTATGCAAATTTGATAAGAGAAATAATAAAAAAATATTCTACAATATTGAATTAATATTTTTTGAGAAAGAAAATATCAATTTATTTTATTTAATTATATTAATCATCTTTTAAATTAATTTTTTTCAAGTTACTTAAATTTTCTGTTTTTACAACGTAATAAAAGATATAAAATAATACATATTAGTAATAGATTTCTATAAATGATCAATTGATATTATTTGTAATTTATAAACATTATTTACAAACATTATCTCTATTAGTTATAAATTATAATCGAAATATCTGGAAGATATAATAAAAACAGATTTTTATGGTGTAAATTTTGGTATTAAGACTTATAGTTTTATATTTTTATGAAAAGAAGAAAAATAATAGTAAAATTTTAAAAAGAAAAATGTAAATTGTTAGTAAACCGGATTTTATTATTGACCCGGATCACCGGTTTTACTGGTTTTTGACTGATATTATGGGTTTAACTTAAATACGGATTTTAATTCAATTCGGACCGGTTTTAGCAGCGAGTCATGGTTCAACTACTCGGACCAACCGGTCCAATCCGCTTTTCAAAAACTAATTTTGTGGTATAAAATTTTGTTAGTTTTAACATGAAAACTTGTTTTATCATAAATAAATAAATTATATAGGAGATAATACATACCAACTAAATATGACTCATCAAACTTCCCATTAAGCAACTTACTGAAATCTGGAAACTCTAGTCTAAAGAGATTTGTAGGTAACAGGTCAGTTGACCTAACAAAAGTTGTGTAAATAAAAATGATCTTATATTTGTGAGAACTGGTTTTGTAAAAATTGTCATTGGACTCATTTGAAAATTACTAAAAAAATTCATAGCTCCCCCCGCTCAAGTAAACATGCAAAATTCTACAATCAAATCTTTAACAGTAGCATGTATTTTGTAGCCCTAAAATAAATCAAAAACGAAGAAGTTAATTAGATAAATTTTGAAAATTACGAATTACAAATTACAGACTAATAAACTTATTTTAGAAATTTGTTCACGATATTGGAAATACCTACGAATCAAGAACAAATTTTATCATATATTTGAAAAACATACGAATTTAAATGTAAACTTAAACATATTGGAAATACCTCAGAATTTAAATATAAATTTTATCATATATCAGCATTATAATAAATATAGATATGTTTAAAACAATTACGAAATAGTTAGATAAAGTTTGTACATCTGGAATTACAAATTACACACTAATAAATAATGGGTTGATAGTCTATTTCCACTCCTAAGTTTCCATATAACAACTAATCAATCTATACTTAAACTTTTTTTTTCTTTCTAATTCTATCTAAAGTATACATGAAATGTCTAATTACATCCAAAATTAGACAATGACTATCGAATTCCATATATAGTTTACAAAATCTATCTCATTGCACAAATTGCTGGATAATTATAGTTTTGCCGTAAACCAACAAATGGTTACAATTTAAAACCAATTTTTTGTCTAAAGTATACATGAAAAGTCTAATTACACCCAAAATTAGAACAATGACTATCGAATTCCATATATATTATACAAAATCTATCCAATTGCACAAATTGCTAGATAATTATGGTTTTATTGTAAACTAACAATTGTTTATGATTTAAAACCAATTTTTTGGTCTAAAGTATACATGAAATATCTAATTATACTCAAAATTAGAACAATGACTATCGAATTCTACAAATAATATACAAAATCTATCCAATTACACAAATTGTTGGATAATTATGGTTTTGTTGTAAACCAATAATTGGTTACGATTTAAAATCAATTGTTGGTTTACAACAAAATCATTATTAAATAATTAATGGTTTAAAATTGCATGTACACTTTACATGAAATTAGAAAAATAATATAAATATAAGTTGATTCGTTGTTATATCAAAACTTTGAGGTATAAATAACCATGAACCGTAAAAAAACTAATAAACTAAAGTCTGTGTGAAAAAAAAAAGAAAAAAAAGTACAAATTCTTTTTTTCTTAACTTCTAAGACCAAGCCCATTGGAGGCTCTAGACCGGTTCTTGGGCTCACAAACATATGTGGGTT
>OVAX01002615.1:0-27652 GCA_900406405.1 Lepidium africanum | reverse complement strand
TTTATTTTATTTTTGTATAATAATTTGTTTATTTTAGTTTTTAATTTATTTTATATATTTTTGTTATTTTTATATATTATTTTTATTTATTTTAAAAAATATTGGTGTAAAAAAAATCTGAAAAAAAAAAATTTGGTTGTTATGTTGTTTTTTTGGCAGTCGTTGGTCGCTAGCGACTGATCCCAATAACTAGTCGCTAAATTTTGCAGCAATTAAAAAAAATGGTCGCTGATCGCTAACGACCAGTCGCTAATCACTAATTACAGCAATCAGTCATTAAACCAACAACTACCAAAAAAACATAATTTAGTTGTTATCACTAGTTGCTGTTGCTAGCAAGAATAAAGCCTTACTTAGAATCCATATGCAAAAGTAAACTATAACTATGTGCATGCAGTTAATTACTGTGATTCAACTTTGAAGAAAAATAACCGAACCATAATAAATTAGGGATCTCAATATTTAAAGACTGCGTCCATTTAAGTTATATTTTAGCGTTAAAAAGAAAAAGTTACAGTATATTTTAGCTACGTAGTAATAAAAAGTATAAAATTAAGCACAAAATCATGATACCTACTGTAATTTGGAATAAACTATATTATTTTCTCCCTAAATATTATTTAAGAAATGGAAGAAAATAACCTTTGCTGCATGACTGCCTACTTTATGAAAAGCTAAGAACTTCTTTTGTCAATTAATCACAACGAAAGAAAACTGAGCCATATTCCATATAGCACATGTTACTGAAATTATACTTTTATTATTATTATACAGATCATTGCAAAACTACTTCAACAAAATGTGAACAGTAGAGAAGGTGTAGAAGTTGCAAAAAAATTTTATAGTTTTGAAATAATTACAATAATGCTGTTAGTTTAGATTTTGTTGTGTTTTTGTGTTGATTTCTTAATGTTTTAAGTAATCTATACTTATCTTCGTCACTCCTCTAAGATATGCTAGCTTCATTTTCATGAAAGTTCACAACTCCAAAATTGCATATTTCCCATATAACTCGAATTTGAAGGTTTTGTTGAGTGAGTTGAGTTGCGTTGTGTTGAATATTGGTTGGGTATCTTGATTAGAACACAAAATTACAAGGTTAAATGAGTTAATTTTAAAAATTTTGAAATTTTCGAAATGTTAGGTTGAAGATGATGAACAGTGACGAAAAACCTACATAACAGCAATCGAGAACCTACATAACAGCAATTAAAACGTTGGCAGTTTGTCAACATAACCTACAAAAACACCCGCGCGCTGACGTGAATTATTCATTAATGGCAGTTTCGTAATATTTTTTTTGGTTTTCCACGAAATCAAAAGTTGAATTGCCTTATTTCACCTTGAAAGACTAGATTTGCAAAATCCAATTTTTTTGCCATTTCGTCTTCTTTTTAGACTAGATTTACATTTCACCCTCACTAATATATATACCTTTATACTTATCACTTATTACCTCATGCATTCAGGGATCACATTCTCTAGCGTTCTCAATTAATGTTTGATAAGCTTAATTATTTCATATTTTGAAAGATATGCTAATGACAAACCATTTATCGACAAAAAAAAAAAACCATTTTGATGATTGATACAAATAAGAGAACTGGATTTGGTGAATGATTTTTCTATCTTTCTTTACCAGAGTTCAATTGTAAATAATCGCAATATCTGTATGTTAGAGATTTGGAAGGTCATGTTAAAGTACTTTTTTTCTATGCATTTATCAGGTACCATTTTCAGAATATAATGACGAATGAATCAAGAAATTAATTAATTACCATTAAACTTGTCTTCAACTAATAATGTGATTAGTTTAAACCTTCAAAATTGCTTTATCATTCCATCGCTCCACATTACCTTTAAGTAAACCTTAATCAGTTAACAAATAATATAAATAGGTATTCATTTTTCATTGCTTATGTCTTTCTTTCCTTTTACATCAACGCTAATGGCAAAACTAAAGAACTCCATCAAAACTCTCTCCATCTTCCTCTCCTTCCTCGCTGCAACCGGTCCTTCCTTCTCCTCCGCTAGCTCCGGCAAAGACACCTTCGTCTACGGTGGCTGTTCTCAACAAAAGTTCTCTCCATCTTCTGCTTATGAGTCAAACCTAAACTCTCTTCTTACTTCCTTAGTCAACTCAGCCACTTACTCTTCCTACAACAACTTCACCATCATGGGCTCTTCTTCCTCCGACACAGCTCGTGGCCTCTTCCAATGCCGCGGCGACCTCTCGATGCCCGACTGCGCCACGTGTGTGGCACGTGCGGTCTCACAAGTTGGTCCACTTTGTCCTTACACCTGCGGTGGAGCCCTCCAGCTCGCCGGATGTTACATCAAGTATGATAATATTAGCTTCCTTGGCCAAGAAGATAAGACCATTGTCCTCAAAAAGTGTGGTCCCTCTGAAGGATACAATACCGATGGAGTTAGCCGGAGAGACGCTGTTCTCACGGAGCTAGTCAATAGTGGAGGATATTTTCGAGCCGGCGGGTCTGGTGATGTTCAAGGTATGGGACAGTGTGTAGGAGATCTATCGGAGTCCGAGTGCCAAGATTGTTTAGGATCGGCCATCGGACGGCTTAAAAATGACTGTGGCACAGCCGTTTTTGGAGACATGTTTTTGGCTAAGTGTTACGCAAGGTATTCCTCTGATGGTGCACAACACGTTGACAAGTCTCATAACTGTAAGTTTTCTTTGTTTGTTTTTAAATTTTTAGGAATAGTGGGAAATACATTTTTCTTGGAATCAATAGAATGTTTTCTAAATTTTATTATCGTTGTATAAATTTATATGTAAATGTGAGAAAATGATGAAGTAGAAACTTGTTATATCTTGTAATCGCTAAAACTATCATTTGTTATTGCTTTGGGTATTTGATTGAATTGTAAATGGAAACTAATTATAAATTTTGTATTTTTTGTGGAATAAAAGATAAAACAAATTACGGAGGAGAACGGACATTCGCAATCATCATAGGACTACTAGCTGGAGTTGTTCTTCTAATTATCTTCCTTCTTTTCCTCAGAGGCGTTTGTAGTCGTGGTGGAGGTTATTATTTTAAATAAATTTTATGTAATTATTTCAGAATTTAAATGGAAAATTACACAAAAACATATTTAAATTATACATGCATGGATCTTATGATAAAGGGACATAGTAGTCAAAATTCACTGAAATGTTGTCTGTAATATTAATTCTTGCACGTGTGCATCATACAATTAGGTGAATCAAAACAGTGAAGTATATAATAACCTTAATTTTAATATATATAGTTGTAAAATTTTCAGGTAAATAAATGTCAAAGTTGTGAGGATTCTCAAGAGCGTGGATCTCAAAGAAGCAAAATTTCAGATGGCATGTATATTGCTTTGGATTCTGTCAACTTTATTTCTTTTTCTTTTCAATTACTCTTTTCAGCATTATTTTTAATTGTTTTAATTTGATTGTTGTTACATAATACTTGTGATAATAATTGTTTTTCAAATGAAAAGTGCTAAAGGCTCAAATGAAAGGGTCGTGTTAAGAAATGAATTTCTTAAAGGCTTTATGCATATCCGAAATAGATTACTAAAGCAACAAAGTAAAAGCGTTTTAGCAAAAGAGAGAGAGGTCTAAAAGCAAAAGTTTATGTCGATCTTTATTTTGTCAAATGGCATTTATTCTCTTTAAAAGATACCACATTTTATAATTTTTTCACAATTTTTTCTTTCACTAGGAATTCAGTGAGAGTAACGGAAAGCGATCCATATGTTTTCTTACGTCAAAAAACATTTTACATTTAAAATTCTATCAAAGAAAGAAATATTTTATTACATACAATATATATCAGGACTAAACCGTCCCTCCATGATCCAATGGTAATTTACCGTAACCAAGAGCATAAGAATAGGCCGCTTTTTCTTTTGTCAAGCTATCGACATTTATCTGTACTCTTCTAAGGCCATTCACTCTTAAGACAATATTAAACACTGTTTCTCTGGTAGGGTTTTTTGTTGTTGTTAAACTCTCTAGTAGGTTTTTGTTATGAAGAATCCATAAAACAATTAAATATCATAAATATTTAAGACAGTATTACTTACCTCTAAAATAATTATAATATTGAATGTAATCGCGCTAGAAAGTGCTCGGAGAATAGAGTACTTGTACTAGGGCTGCAAAACACGAATGAGCCACTATCATTCCGTAAATTATTAAAAATTTGTTAGGGTGGCTATTTAGTGACCTTTTGGTGAAAATTTTCATGACTCATCTGTGGTTGTCCAGAAAATTTCATACTCATGACCTTAATTGTCATTGTTATTGTCGTTACTATAATATTGATTATAATTAAGATTGAGAATAAACAAGTAATTCAATTGAACTAGATGTTCTCATAAGAAATTAGAACTCGACACTAAATGGAAACTAAGAATATAAATTGTGTTGATTGAGAATACTAAAGGCGATTAATACAAAGAACTATTTCTAAGAAAAAGGGAGAGAGCCAAGAGGGATAGTTCTAGGGTTTTTGAGGAGAGATCATGCTAGTCCCTTTTTCCAACTCGCTTGTGGTACTTATAAGCCCAACTTCAATGTAACACCTGGATTTTAAAAAATATGGTAGTGCATGAAAATAGATTTAAAAGAATTGATTTTGGTCATCTATGTCACCAAAAAGTGTATTTATCTTTTTGGTCAAACATTATCATAGAACTCTAGAATTAAGCGTGCGATTATCTGGAAAAATTTCAGGATGGAAAACTTTCCAAAAAATGATTTTCAAAATCGTATAAGTGAGATAAATATGGGGAACAATCATGTGGTGATTTGTAAATTCAGTAAAACAAGTCTTTAAACCTTCACAGACATAGCGTACCAACCTTCAGTTAAAAAGTGGGCCCACAGGCTGAGAAAGGACGTGAGGCTTTGCTGACTGGGGCGTTACAAGTGGTACTAGAGCTGAAACTAGTCAAGTGTGCAGTCATGAAGGCTCACACTGTCGGGGATGACAATTTTGGAATGCAATGAAGACGTTATGATTTGTTAGTGGGTGAATTGTAACACTCAAATTTTAGGAAATATGGTGGTACATGAAGAGAAATTTGAAAAAAAATTGATTTTACCATATATGTCATCAAAGTTCACTTATCTTTTCGGTCAAACATCGTGAGAGAACTAGTTAAGTGTTCAACAGTCGGGTAAAAGGTGAAGCCATATGTTGGAATAGTATGTGGGGCCTACTAAAAATGGCCAACCTACATTCGACTCAGCTTTAGAGTTTCTTATTCTTCTTTCCGCTACAAATTGCTTTTTAGCTGGACTTAGTGTATCTTTTTTTTTGTCAATAATTGGATTGACAAACCTCGATTCATAGCCAAATTCTACACCTTATAAACTTCATAGTAAATTAATTCAGGACTTTTCAAATAACGCTGACTTGAGAGACAAACGACGAAAAACTTAGACCATCTTCAATGGTTCATTCTATTTTTCCTCTAAAAATAAAGCTCTCTAAAAAGAGAGAAAAGTTTGCTCCAATAATTTAGGGTCGACGGCCTAATTCCACCCCGAAATTTGCATATAACAATAGATCCACCTATTCTTCAGACCTCTTTTTAATTGCACCCGATATTTATTTCAGAAGCCTAATTGCACCTAAAGTATTAAATTACTACCTAATTGAACCTATAATATACTAAATCGATCAAATTCTACAAATCACAAGTTTACTGTTGACAAATAATTGGATTACGAGTTTAACCCAGTAGTTAACCGATTGTAAAACCAATTTATGACTCGAATAAACACCATTTAGGACCCGACTAAGACAAATCACTCTGTCTCTTAAATCCAATTGAATCAAACCCTAAATCGTGAAAAACCCCAAAATTTTTGAAAAACCTCTGAGAAGATCTTCTTGGTTTTGTCCCAATAGTTGCTAAATGGAGTCGATTCATCATAGTAGGCTGACGTGACTCAGCCAAACCTCCTGCAAAATTGATCCAAGAGTAAAAATATTCTCCAATACTTGCAACAAATCAAATGATATATAATCTCAAGAGGATTATGGTTCAAACAAACACGACAACAATCTCCACATATGCATATACAAAGATGTGAATATAGAAATTGATTCGATGTCCAGTATTCAAAGCAAACGTTTTGTTATTATGATTTAATTACAGTCAATGTGTGATTGATTTCCAATTCGAATTTTAACACTTTGATGAAATTAGGGACATATAAAATCAAAATTTTCAGAATCAAACAAAATTAAAACAGATCTAAATAAACAAAAAGGTTTTAGCTTTACCATTAACATCGGGCTTGCATGTCATCTCGCAGTTCAGATCTCCAAAACTACCCTTCTCCTTCAGATAACGACTCAATCGACTACAAGTCAGTTGAAAGCTTGGCTTCCGACCAGAAAAGTCCAAACACTTCGCAGAACTAGACATCGTCGAAATCGAATAAAACCTCAACGAAAGAGGAACTGAAATCGTTGAAATAGAGAAACTGGAGCAAAAGAATCGTCTGAAATCGAATCAAAACAAAGAAGTTTAACAATCGCCTGATTTAAGTTATAAAAACGGGTTGGATTTTTTGCCTAAATCAGGTCATACTAATGGGTACGAAATATCGATTCGGATTGGTTTTCCGTTTTCTGAACCAATACCGAACATGATACCAAGATAACCAACGCGGATGTTCAATTAGGTAGTAATTGAATACTTTACGTACAATTAGCCTTCTAAAATAAACATCGGGTGCAATTAAAAAGAGGTCTAAAGAATAGGTGGATCTATTATTATATCCAAACCATTGGAGTGGATATAGGCCATTGACCCAATAATTTTCTATATTTTTAACTCTAAATAAGTTTATTAATTTCCAAAATGTCCATTTACTTTTCAGATCTACATACTTTACTTATTTTATTAAATAGTTAATAACAAAATTAGTAAAATAATAATTAATTTTAAATAAAGTTGCATAGCTTAGTAATATATATTATTGTTGCATTTCCATAGTTTTTAATTTTATTGATAAACTTTTAAGTACTATTTAATAATTTAAACTAGATAGTAAATTATTTTGTTTTTCAAATCAATTTCATATATTTTGATAATTTAGTTAGTTTTAGGAAAATAATTAAAATTTTGTAAAATGTAAATATTAATTATATAATTTTGTTTAGGTATAAAATAAAAATTAAAAGACTATTTTGTAAAGAAAAAATTTAATTCTAAGAAATAGAGTCCTCCATTGGAGTAAAAAATAAAATTTTTTACTTAGAACACCATTAAATATATATATTCTATGAGCATATTGTCCGAGCAAGTCAACAATATTTCGAATGCTCCGTATTATGTCTTTTTGCTTGTTTTGTAATTGACACAACGATCACAAGTATTAACCACGTTCAATGTTCGGCCAAAAATTGAGTTTTATATTCATTATATGCCCAAAACCGTAACATCAAAGATTGACTTATAAAGCAGACCACAAAAAAAAAAAAAAAAAAAAAANAAAAAAAAACCAAAAAAAAAAAAAAAAAAAAAAGATTTGACTTATAAAGCCAAAAATTAAAGTGGTGAACTTCTAAAAATTCGCATAATGGTCATTCAATTAGAAAATTCAAAAGTTATGATTTTTGTATTGATAAAGAAATAAAAGTTCCAACCACACAAGTCCTCTTGTTTTTCACACATTATCTAAATAAGAAGAAAAAAATGAGTATTAAGAATTGTACCTGTGAAAAGAACAAATAAAACTAAACTTTTTGTAACAATAGTTGGTTGCAGTAGCTATCGCCAATGACCACGAAAAACAGCCTTAGAATAGTCCATTATTGATGAATATGAACCTACGAAAGGAATGAGCTAATTTTGTAATCATCTATCGTCAAACCTTACTATCAAAGATTGACTTAAAAGCCAGTGAAGAGCATGATTGGGTAAAGCGACTTAAAAATTCAAAGTGGTCAATTTCTTATGAAATCGCATGGTGGTCATTCAATTAGAAAATTCAAAATTTATGGGCCCTTTCTGAATTGATAAACAACCTCATAAGTCCTCTGATTTTCACACATTATCTGAAGAACAAGAAAATGAGAAAGGAGTGTTGTGAATCAGTCCTCTGTTTTTTCTTATTCTTCTTCATCATAAGCTTCAATGCCATTTCTGTTTCTGCACAAACGTGTGAGGCAACTAATGGATATTTCAAACCGAACAGTACTTATGACAAGAACCGCCGTCTTATATTTTCCTCTTTAGCTTCTGATGTCAGTGATAACTACGGCTACTTCAACGGTTCGATCGGGATTGGTCCAGATCGAGTCTACGCCATGGGAATGTGCACTCCAGGTGTTGAACGATATATTTGCTCCGAATGTATCAGTAATACCTTAGATATATCAGTAGTGAAGTGTCTGAATCAAACAGCCGGTGTCGCATGGCTAGGTTATGGGACCCTTTGCCTTGTTCGCTACTCTAGCAAATCGTTCTCCATATGAGGTAATGTACAATCATATGGAGATAGGAAAGAAAACCAGAAGGAATTTGATAATGTGTGGAACTATTTAATGTCTCGTACGATCACAGAAGCTTCTTCTTCTTCGGTGAAAAACAGTTCTTTATCATTGCCTGGTAAATACTATGCAAAAGATGTAGCTCCGGTGCCTGTTTATGGCAACATAAGGGTGTTGATGCAATGCACTCCAGATATTTCTCCAAAGGACTGTCATTTGTGCCTAAATCAAAGTCTTGATTATTATACCAAACATTTCGATGGGATGAGAGGTGTCATTATAATGACGCCAAGTTGCTTTTTCCGGTGGCAAGTATATGTTTTCTCTGGTGCTTTTGATAGTTTTGATAAGAAATCTTATCAGACGCTTTCTGTAACCAACGAGACCATAATAACCATGAAGAAAGGCATGTCCTTCTGGCAACGCTTCCGAGCAAATATGCAGACTTTTTTGCTTTGTGTAATTATGTTTTGGATGAATTCGGTCTGTATCGCGGCAGTAATCGTTGTTAGTGTTGTTACCGTAATGTTGATTTCTTTAGGCTTGGTTATTTGCAAGAGAAGAAAGCCAAAGCAAGAAATTGAACTTCCAAGTGAGTTTTCTTGTTTCATTCTCTGTTGAATTTTAGACCTTAGCATTGAGAAGTGGGACTTTTTCACGTGCTTAATATTGGTTTGAAATGAAGTGGAATCTGTGCAATTTGATTTAAAGACAATTGAAGCTGCAACGAACAACTTTTGCAACAGTAACATGCTTGGTAAAGGTGGATTTGGTGAATTTTTCAAGGTATAAACGCTATTCGACCTCACTTGTTTCTTTATTTTGGAGAAATATTACCTAATATGTAAAATATTTGAAGCGTATGCTCATGGATGGTACTGATATTGTCGTAAAGAGATTGTCGAAAACATCTAGACAAGGTGACATAGAGTTTAAGAATGAGGTTGTTGTTGTTGCAAAGCTTCAGCACATAAATCTTGTAAGACTTCTCGGGTTTTCGTTACAAGGAGAAGAGAAGTTACTGTCTATGAATTTGTTCCAAACAAAAGCCTCGACTATTTTCTCTTTGGTCTCTTCTTTATAACTCAGTCTCAGAATATACTCTTGTCTGTTGCTTTTTCTTCTTGAACATAGCTTCTTATGAGTAACTGAATATGTCTAAATATGCAGACTCTATGTTAAAGAATGAGTTGGACTGGACAGTGCGACGCAACATTATTGATGGAATTACTAGAGGGATCTTATATCTCCATCGAGATTCACGGCTCAAGATCATACATCGTGACCTCAAAGCGGGTAACATTCTCTTAGATGCCAACATGAACCCAAAAATCGCTGACTTTGGAATGGCAAGGATCTTTGGAGTGGAACAAACTGTGGCCAATACAGCTAGAGTAGTCGGAACCTTGTAAGTACCCAACTTAAATGGACCTGATGTGAACCCATTTGATTTAACTTTAATCTCTATTTTGCAGCGCTTACATGTCTCCCGAATATATGTCACATGGCGAATTCTCGATGAAATCAGATGTCTATAGCTTTGGAGTCTTGATTCTTGAGATCATTAGCGCCAAAAAGAATAGCAGCTTCTATCAAATGGATGGTTTAGTTAACAATTTAGTCTCATATGTGAGCAAATCATAAACTCTTGGAGTCCCAAACTTTGTTTGATTCTTCTAAAACAGTGATCATAGTTCTGAATATATATAACTTGTGTAGGTCTGGAGACTTTGGGAGAACAGATCATTAGTTGAGCTCGTGGATCCTGGTATCAGAGAAGATTGTAAAATCGATGAAGTCATCAGATACATTCATATTGGGTTGTTATGTGTTCAAGAAAACCCGGCAAATCGTCCAACAATGGCTACGATTCACCAAATGCTCACAACCAGTTCAATGACTCTCCCTGTGCCTCTGAAACCTGGATTTTTCCTTAGAAACGGACAGGGATCAGAGCCCGGTCAATCCAGCATCAAGTCTTTTACTTGTTTTGTAGATTACGCAACCATAACCATTGTTAGTCCTCGTTGAAAATTCAGCATGTACGGTCTGCTTTATTGCTGTTTCATAAAGGCATTTTCCTTGTTGTTATAAAGGAGAAGATCAAGCTACTCTTCTTAATCAGATCATATACTTGTGGAATGTTCTATATCTGTATAGCTATAATGATTACTGCTCCTGTGTAAATGTCTATGTGTAAAACCTTCAGCGATATGTACGTAATACATTAAACTCAATAATTAAAATCAGTTTTGAAAGCTCATGAACCTAGACATGTAAAGAGAATTATGATGCACAGGTCGATCCGGCTTTAAGGTTCGAACAGTTCGGAATCTCTCGAGCATGAGCCTGACGGATAATGTGCTGAGGAAGGTTATCCATGAACCTAGTACCTTAAACTAACAATCAGAAATAAGAATTAAATTAAGAGGTCTGGTTGAGTTCTAGTCTCGCCAGAGCTGATGTTATCCTCGCCGGATGAGGTGTGTTTGTTTCCACCGTTTCTGCTTGGAGTTAATGGAGGTGGCTACAGCAAAACTGGTCCTCTCGTTATGGCGTTCAACCCACTGGTTCTTGATGGTCTTTTGGCTTGCTGATTGACTTCGTCGGAGCTGGTTATCACCGCCGATTTCTTGCTTGGTTTGGCCCTCTTTCTGACTCTAGTTTAGCTTGGTTAAGATGTCTTTAGCTTTGTCTTCATGTGTTTTAGTCTAGAATCTGGATTGATTGGACTTCTTAGATTAGATTCTGATTCTTTACTCCCTGGGTTTGAACTTGTTTTCCTCTCCGGTCTCGGTCATTTGCTGTTCGCTTTCGTGTTCAGTGTTTCCGGTGTTGAGATGGTCTTGCTCCTTGTCTGCACTATATTGACCTGATCGAGTTCTCATTTTTTTCATGTTTCTATCGTGGCATCTTCCGGTCGATCGTTATTCGACTTATGTCATTTCGTTTCTCGACCTCATCCTTTCCAAAAGATTTGTGGGATCAGTCTTCCGATATAGAAACTTGGATCTTCATTTGTGAGGTGCTCTTATTCTCTATAGGAGATTTCGTCTTCCATTTTAACCTAGCTTTGCTTAATGGAATCCTAGTTCTCTCGTTTCAGTGTAGTACTTTATCAAATCTTGCTCTTGTTGCACTTTTCTAATCGTTTTCTAGTAGTTAATTAATGGTTTGAATTTATTGTCTTCCCTTGTTTGGGCTCTGCTTCCGGGAATAGGTCTGTTAGTCGCCGACTTTAGGATTTCACCTTGTAACCGTTTTATTAATATATATCTAGATGAAAGAAAAAAAGATAAGTTATTTAAACATTTTAATTTTATTCAGAAAAATATATGAATGATTAACCAAAATATATATCAGCCAAAAAAAAAAAAATATATATATATATATATATATAAACCAAAACATTATGATTTTTATAAAATCTTATTAATTATGTAACTTTTAGAAAAATATTAGTTATTTTAGAGATTTAAAAAATATAATCTAGTTACTAAATAGAGAAAATATTAACTATTTTCTTACTAAATTTTTTTTTGTCAAATTCCCTATTCAGCATAAATCAGCGGTTATCATTCATTTTAATTTTTTATTATTCAGTTATTACAATTTACAAATATTTTTTGAGATATTTATGAATAAGGCATCACAAATTTTAAATCTTATCAAAAGAGGTACTACTAGGCACTTCTTACAGAATCAGGTACTCAGTTTGAAGTGATTAGCCGTTTTTGCCCTTCCCTTTGCCGTTTGATTTTCCTTTTTTTTCTTTCAGTTTCTCGCACGTGTCTGAGTTCGTTCTTGTTTTGTAAATCACTCAGACTTTACTGTGCTCTAGATTCGGAAGGAGAAAAACACGATTCTTGTCTTTGATCTTGATTTCATCTGATAGTTGAGACTCGTAGTCGCTGGAAGGTTGAGTCGGCGGTTGTTAAAGTTGATTCATGTTCTGAGAAAAGTTGGAGGTTGGATACTCCGAGATCTGCAACTTTTCATTACTCGAACAAAGCAAAATCTGTAGTACGAGGTGGTGAGGAATCGCCCAAGGTAAAGGATGTTCGTCTTCGCAATTTTGGGTTGTCGCATGTAGGAGATGAAGTCTCTGTTAAGCAGCGGCGGAGGGGACATGTCGAGGACACTATTAGTGAAGGCGATAATGCAAATAGTCAACGCAGGGAAGGTTCGAGGCTTGCTCTCTGTTTGATTGCGTCTCCATACCTTTCATTTTTCATGACCAATTTTTTGTGTACCGGTTTTTGTTGGCTTAGTCTCTGTTAGCTTGTTCGTTGGCTTTCGTCTCTATAATTCTTTTTGTTTATCTGGATTTCAAATTCCGGTGTTGTTTGTTGAGCTGTGGTACAGTTTTTTTTGTCTACTCTTTTGTTGATGTTGGATTTTATGTTGCATCTAATTTCGTACACCCTTAGTTTCTTTAAATGCAGTTGTGGTACAGATTTTTCGTCTCCTCTTTTTGTTGATGTTGGGTTTTATGTTGCATATACGTCTGTTCACCCTGACTTTCTTTAAATGTTTTATTATGTGTCGTCTTTCACCTTCAAGTGTTTCTTTGTCCAAAATTACTCCCTTTACATTTTCTCGCGGTTCGGTGTTTTTGGGTCAACCTATTGTGACGTTGTATGTTTGTTTTTATTTGGCTTTCTCTCTTCTGCTTATCTCATTGTATATGTATACGTCTGTTCTTAATTGGTTTTGCCAAAACTACTTTTGTTGTTTTCAGAAATAAAAGGAGGGACCAATCTGTTTGGTTTTTGCCAATTGTTTTTAATTGGTCCCTCCTTTTATTTTTGAAACGTTTTCAAACATCTCTTCATGTTCTCGTCTATTATGTTTTTAGGTTTCATGTCGTGTTGTAAAGTACGTTTCCTTTACTGTTCAGGCCATAATGTTATTTTTCATATTGTTTCAGCTAAGTCTTCAGAGTTATTACCTATTCCCCTCTTCCGAGTTCCTCGGTATCCAAAGGAAGGCCGGATCAATTCATATTCAAGACTACAACATCTTATTGATATCGTTGATATCCTTCAAGGAACACCCGAGTTGGACACGCTTTTATCATCTCCTTTTCGTTCATTGTTCTTGCTTCCAGTCAAACAATGCTCTTTATCTGGCATACTATTCCATAACATGTTGTGCATGCAGCTTGTGACTGAGACTAATGATGAGTTGTGGTTTATATTTGGTTATCAGCCTCTCAGGTTTTCTCTTCTGGAGTTTGAAGCTATCACTGGCCTCATTTGCTCTGCTTATCCAAAGGATGATGTGTTCCAGAAATCCGAAAGTCAGCCTGCTAGTGAAGCTTCTTTTTGGTACCATCTTTTTGGCCCTAAAGGAAGTTATACTATTGAGGATATTGTTGATATGTTGAGAGCATACCCTCAGATGGATGGGTGGCGAAGATTGCGCTTGGTGTTAATTGTAATTGTGGATGGCATTCTTATTTGTGATACTCATCCTGTCAAACCATCATTCCATGTTGTTCAACTGGTTGAAGATCTTCAGAAGTTTTTTTCGTATCCTTGGGGGAGGCTGTCTTTTGATCGTACCCTTACAATGGTTAAAGCTACTGGTTCAGTATGCAAAGTAGCGGAGGTTAAAAGGAGGCTTGAGAAACCGTCTATTGTGTTTGATTTCATTTTCCCGTTTATGTGTTTCTGCATGTACGTACACTCTAATATATGTATAGTCCATATGAGAAACGAATTGGGTCTTTAAATGGTTCACGTGAAAATGTAAGAGCAAAATTGTCAGAATTAAAATATTTGTTTAATAAAATTTATCAGTACCTCTTTTATAAATTTTATGAGCATTGTGCTTGATTTCATAAAGCTCTCATTTTAAAAAAAAAATCAAAATAAATACTATTATTGGAAAATAAAAAAAAACAAAAGAACTGAGGCACCAAATAACTATCACAAATCCAAAAAAAAATCCATCTTACGGTTACTAACTTACAATCAACCAATATCCACGATAACAATATACACCGTATCGTAGATTATAACCATCACTTCGTCTTCTCCAATGTTCTGGAGTTTGTCAGCGGAACAAGATAACGAAGAACAGTCTAGACTTCTGTATAAAAACTGTTTCACTCATGTCCTCTCTTCTTATATATATAAACATGTCTAGAAACGAGCTCAGTAGCTAGAAGAAAAGAGTCAGAGAGAGGAAACAACGATGGGAGACGGAATATTCTGGTATCCATTTCGGAGATTCCGAGAATGGTCAGGATCAACGGCTCTGATTGATTGGATGGAATCTTCCAACGCTCATATCTTCAAGATCAACGTTCCAGGGTACAACAAAGAAGACATCAAAGTGCAAATTGAAGATGGAAATGTTTTAAGCATTAAAGGTGAAGGATTGAAGGTAGAGAAAGAAGGTAGAGAGAATCTGGTGTGGCATGTGGCGGAGAGAGAAGCTTTTTCCGGTAACGGTGAGTTTTTGCGGCGGATTGAGTTACCGGAGAATTTGAAAGTCGACCAAATTAAAGCACATGTTGAGAATGGCGTTCTTAGTGTGACTGTTCCTAAGGACACGTCATCGAAATCCTCTAAAATCAGGAATGTTACCATCACTAGCAAACTCTGAAGTCTTAACCGGTTTAATTAAACCGGTTTTTGTGAGCCTAATGTACTTCATAGATCTAATCAGTGTAAACAGAGTAAAACAAAAATTGGACTGTATACTTGATGAATTCAATAAGTTTCATGTTTACCAAAATGCATTCACGAAAGTTTTAACTTGGAAGAATTGTGATACAAAAGATTTTGATACATAAGATGAGGACCAAGAAGAAACCAAAAGCTGAAGATTTACGATTTTGATTCTTAACAAATAAACAACGTTAAGAAATCAATACAAGCTTTTGTTTTTTGTTTCCATTGGACTGATGAAACAGATGACTCTTTATTTAGCAGTTCTCGAATGCTTAATGAGCCAATCGATGACTGCATCAATGTTTATTGAGTCCTTACACGAGATCATGTAACAGCAAACCTCTCTGTCTGTTACAGCTTCAAGACCTCTGCATCAAAACAATCCGAGTCAATCCTCAAATTTTTTTAATGGATTTTATTCTATTGAAGAACTTGAAAGAAACTCACAGTTGATCTACCAAGGCTTGCTTAGAGAGAGCTTCAGACTTATCGATTTTGTTACCAAGAATCAGAAGAGGAATGCCATTTAAAGATGGTTTTGTTAACAGATCATGCAATTCACTTTTAGATATCGGTACACTATCTCGATCTGCAGCATCGATCACATATCTGCAACATAACCATACCAAACAAAACCCATCACGGTTTATACCAAACAGTAACATAGATATTCAAAGATATCAGAAACGTTCAGAAGGATATACACAATGGCAGAAACTCCACGACAATAACGTTCCCACATGGTTCGAAACCTTCGTTGTCCTCCAAGGTCCCAAATCTTTATGGTAACATTTCCTTTTGTAACTTTCCTCATGTTAAATCCTACAGTTGGTATCATATCTTCACTGTAACCTCCAGTCTTGAAGAATCCAAAAAAGATAAGAAGTGAGACGCGTAAGAGACAGATTTGTTCGATAACACTTACTACTTACTGACTAAAACCTTTGAGGAATTTTACTCACAGCTATGGCATTGACAAGAGAAGTTTTTCCAGCATTTTGAAGCCCAACTAGTGAGAGCTCCATCTCTTGTTTGAAGAACAAGCTGAATATAACCAAACAATGAATCACAAACCAAATACTTGAAGACATGTTCATACTCCAACTTTGCATAAAGAAAAAGTGAAACATCATCAATCTAATAAAACCAAGTCAAGCCCAAATGATATTCCACACATATAAGCATTGCTATGCATAATAACATCGCACAAACCAGAGGAATTTCAATGAATCAATTCACATAAAGCAAAAATAAGGATACAGGTCAAGAGTTCAAAGAGACTCAGGATAAGTTTTGTTATATTGAAACACAAGTGACACAGCAATATCGGTCTTTCGATTTTGGAGGAGCAACGTTTTACTAAACCCAGACCAGAACCATAACTACAAACTAATTCAATGGAAGAACAAACAAAAAATGATATTGAAACAAAATTTAAACAAGGAGATAAAACAGAGGAAGTAAAGAGAAGAAGTTTTACCTTCTGAGCCAGTTAAGAAGCGAATCCCAAAGACCCATATCGAGAGAATGGAGTTTTGCAACGATTAAACACTGGGATTATGAAGTTTAGTGAATCAAATTAGAAATATTCGTGGCCCTAAGTATCAAATTGTTGTATTGCTTTGTGGGTAAATGAGAGATGCAGAAGGAAGGAGAAAGGGAAGAATCTGGACCTTGCTTAAGGTATATTTGTCAGTTTATGAAAAACAAAACGGTGTCTCTTCATTCTTCTGTCACGCTATTTTTGCCTTTTTAGAATTTACTTATCACCATCAATTTTCTTTTTTTTTTGTTTCTTTCCAATCCTTTTTTTTNCAATTTTTTTTTTTTTTTTTTTTTTTCCAATCCTTTTTTTTTTTTTTTTGTGCAAGTTTCTTTCCAATCCTTTGCTTATTCTTTTCCTTCGCAAGGAATTTTTTAAGGTAGGAATATTTCCTGTCTTTTTATAAATTTATAAATGATGTTTTAGGTTTAATATTTTGTCTCATCTATACAATTTCATAGTTAATTATGTTTTTATTTATTTTGACTATTTGTATTATGCAAGAGTAATTTTTAATTGGTTGAATGATCATTAAATAGAGTAAGAGTAATATTTTTAAATAAAAAAACTAAAAATTAAATGATTTTTTAATTTATGTGCAAAACCTTAAATATCACGGGAGGGAGTATAATGCATCATCAGAACAAAATCTCTTTCTTAACTTGTAGAAAAGCCGAAAAAGATAAAAACAGAGAGTACTTCTTTCCTATGGGAAGGATAGGAAACGCTCGGATCTAAAAGGTTAATTTCTAATTCAAAAGGCCTATTAAGAAATAGGTAAAAATCAGGCCCAAGCCCAGGAACTTAAAAGCGCAGAGAATTGATTACCCCGGATGGGTCGATAGCATAAAATTGATGTTTGGCTGTTTTTTCTTATCAATTGGGAAAACAATATTTTGGATGAGTGTTAATGAATTTTCATTGTTATTTCCTCTATAGAGGTTGAAATTTTGGCATGCATTGAAATTTTGAAACCATAATTCATGCATATAGTTTCGTCGTAATGGTACTTAAACCTTAACGATAACATTACGATATATACAGTAAAACCTCTATAAATTAATAATGTTAAAACTTTGAAAAGTTATTAATTTAAAAAAGTATTTATTTATCCATAAATTAATATTATTAATTTATAGTATTTTTAGTTGATAAAATTATTTTAAAAGGATAAATTGAGACCATTTTTGGATTATTTTTTGAAAGTTATAAATTTTAATTGTGATTAATGATATTGACTGTTTTATTTCAACAGCCTATAATATTACAATAAAAATGATACATATTAAAATTTGGAAACTTAAAAGAAATTTTGTTTATTTCTTATGGCATGTTAT
The DNA here is from genome assembly GCA_900406405.1 of Lepidium africanum. Lineage (NCBI taxonomy): Eukaryota > Viridiplantae > Streptophyta > Magnoliopsida > Brassicales > Brassicaceae > Lepidium > Lepidium africanum. The sequence goes on along the minus strand of OVAX01002615.1, from coordinate 9,576 downwards.
ATTATACAACATTATAGTTCAAAAATACAACAGAACAACTGTTTTATAGACTTGGACTTTAGAAAAAAAATTATTTTAAAAAAGTCTACTATAATATATCAACTTATTTAAATATATATATATATATATATAAATTTTGATGATTATTAATTTATTATATTATTGGGATTATATTTTTACATAGGGGTTTCAAAATAATTATTATTTTATTAATTTTTTAAATTTGATCAAATTTTACACGGGTCCGACTTGGGACCATGTTATTTTATTATTTTATAGAGGCTATTAATTTATCGAGTATTAATTTATAGAGGTTATAATGTAGTTTTAATCATTGTTGATTGGTGTATCCACATAAAGGTTTTAGAAGAAAATTTATAATTTTGATTTTATATGTTGATGATATCTTGCTATTTGGTAATGACATGAATATGTTATAAGATTTAAAAAAAAAAAAAAATTACGATGAAAGATATGGGTGAGGCACCTTTATGATTAAAATAGAAATCATTTGAGATAGGTCACAAAAACTAATAAGTTTGTCTCATGAATGATACATAAATGAGATTTTTGAGAGAATATAATTGAAATCTGTTCCACATGAAAAACTAATATCCAAAAAATGGACGAGTTCAGTAAAATGTAATGTTCTAAAAATAAATTGGAGCGTAAATAGATATAAAAAATCTTTATGCTTTAGTGGTTGAGAGTTTGAACAATGTTCAGACAAGTACTCGGCGAGATATCAACTTTTTTGTTTGAATGTTGGGTTGATCTTAATGTAATCCCAAAATGTACCTTTGAAAAGCTGCAAAGGAAAAATTTGGTTACTTGTAACACACCAAGGAGTACATATTTATGTATAGGAAATCTGATAACCTTAGAGTTCACCAGATATTGAGATTCATATTGCATACACTAGATGCATCGATAGCATAAAGGATATGTGAGACTTTTCTTATCCATTGAAGAGAATCATAAAGCTTAAAGGTAAAAAGAATGAAAAAATCAAAATCTCAAAAGTTAGATTCACAAACATATTTTCTATGGATCTATGTACGTCTTTTTTCCTTTAAGCAATTAAGTTGGTTGAATTAAACATACTGGAGATTTGGATCAAAATTTCAGAAATTGAAATCTTGAAAAGAAATTCAGATTCCATTCATATAGCATATATTACTCGAACTAGCAAAATTTCATATTTAATTGATTATAGTTGGATGAGCATGAATCATTGTTCGTAAAACAAACTAAATGTTGAGCATCAACATAGATTTATTTATTTAATCAAATTCTTTCGCATGACGAAAATCTTTATATATTATTAACGTATGTTCAGAAACCCTGAACACGAATGTTCACAAAACATACAAAAACCACAAAATAAATAATACTTGTTTGACAAGGCACACTCATTTGTCTCAATGGTTACATCAAGAACACATAATTACACATGCATATAGGAATTTTGGTTTGACGAGTAATTAGCAAGAGATTATAGTATTTCAATTTAAGTAAAAAGTATATTAATTATGGTGGCGAGGTTTAGGAGCAGGAGAAGGAGAAGAAGAAGATAGAAGTGAAGAGAAAAGTTGATCGGCCAAGATTTGATTCGCTGAATCTGAGGGATGAAATGCGTCCCAAAAGACAAAGTCTTTACGGTTTTTACACATTTTGGAATTTGGAAGACAAAGACCTCCAACACTTGTGTCCACGTTGCAGCACGACGTGTTCGCTACCTTAAACCCTGCGTTTATAATAAATTAGCGTTTGCGTTATATATGGAACAAATAGCAAACGCAAACGCAAACGCAATGATTTGTTTTACCATAGTGAGTGGGATTATTGATGATATCGAGAACGGCGGGATAAGTATCGGCGAAGGCAAATTTAGCTCCGGGAAGTTGTTTGTTGAGGTTTTCAAGAAGCAACTTCGTTCTTGAGTTGAATTCCGTTACCCATTCGTTGACACGTTTTAGGCACATGCCTGTCTTGGACTTCACTCTCTGTGATGGAATACAGCCCAATGGGCCTAACCCATGAAATATTACTTTCCTCCCTCCTAATTTGTATATAGTCTGTTTCCCAAAAATCCAAATATTTTTGTGCTTAATTAAGAATATGAGTTATATATAAAGTTTGTGACAAGAAAGTGTGATTTATATTATAAAATGCGATTTGAGTATGATATTTAACATTTAATACAATTTTATAAATTTTTAGAACTCTAAAGAATATTTTTGTCAACAATTAGATCAAAATACACCGATTTATGGCCAAAATTAAAGCCACTCGACTTGGAAAAGTTCGAGGAGAATAATTTATTTAAAACATGGAAAATATTAACTATCAAATATTATGCTAATTTACTTTTTTTAAACGATTAAATAGAAAATCAAAAACAATTATGTTCTATAAAAATAGAGAAATAATTCCAAAAATAAGATAAGAATTTATATATTGGCTTTGTCCAAAAATAATAAGTTTGTAGTCATACCGTAAGTTGATTGTGAAGGGTTGAGGCCAGGAGTTCCACAAACTCATCATGTGTATATTGTTGCCCATCTGCCATAAATGGCTGCAAGAAATTGTTTACATAATCGTTGCTTCCTATTTTAAATGAAAACAAAAAATAAATGTTATTAGTTGTTAGAAAATTCTTTTCTACAAAATGCAAAAAAAAAAAGGAAGAAACTTTAAGTAAATAAATAAAAAGTGGTTTAATAATAAAATAAAATTATACCCAAACCGATGAAGTACATGGCATCATTTACATGCTTATTCGCAGCTACATCTCCAATTTTCAACCTAATGATTTCTTTAGTTTTCTTAAAACAATTTATTTGATCCTCGAACGTCAACCTTTGGATCTGATCCATCAAAACATTAACAATATTGATATCTTCAAAAGAATATAGGAAAAAAATATAAAAAGAAAAATAAAGGAGAGGAATAATACAAAGTAATTGCCAGTTTCGTTGAGGATTCCAGCTCCTCCTGATGAGTAATTGATACCATCGAGAAATGCGTCGTCGTTTGGTGATAATGATAAATATGGTGGTGGCGATGGAATCCCCAGCTTTGTAGCTATAATTAAATAGAAATATTTAAAACCGACAATATAATGCACAACAAGATTAGACATTAACCTTACTGAAAAAATGAATTTTATTTCACTCTACCATTCACAAAACCCAAAAAGAAACAAGGATTAAAAGAGAAATATACTGCAACCAAAAATTGGTAGTATAATTTAAATGTACTTTTTACAGAGTTTGAGGTTTTCCCATTACCATTAGTTTTGCTATTTGTAGATGTTTTAAGCGGTAAGAAAATAGAAATTTCTATGAATTTCAGACGATTAAGTTGAAATTGGTTTAATATTTTTCGCGTAAAAATCGAAATTCAAGGTTTTCTAATACATAAACAAAACAAAAACAAAAACAAAAGAGGAAGAAGAAGTAAAAAAAATATATGAATATTAATGGCTGCATGTTTTACGTAAGATAATAATGCATATTTGTACATATACATATTTATATGTAATAATAATAAAAAGAGAAAGAGAGAATGTACAAATAATGTCGCCGATAGTCCGACCGTTGGTGAATCTTCCGGTAGCTTTACCGCCGGAGAAATCAATACCATAAAATGGAAAATCTGATCGAGCAAGTGAATATTGCAAATAATTATTGTTGCCAACTTCGGTCAATGAGTCACCGAATATGTAAGTTACAAGTGACGACTTCGTTGAAACTGATTGTGCAGCTACGTACGTGAAGATGAAGGCCGCAAGAGCCAGCCTTAGGATCATCATCATTCTTTATGATTTGGTTACTTAATAATCTCTAATTTCGATAGATGTATGTGTGAATGATGTCTTGAAAATATATATAGTGCTAATTTGGGTTAATTTTGATTTGTTGATTATCATATTGGTCATGACCATTCAAGCAAGTTTGTCCATATTAGGTGATTATTTTCTTAACCATAAAACTTGAATGATGTTTTTACATTATTGTTTCTGGAAGGAATGAATTATATAGATAATCGTCGTGGTTGAGAAAAATATATCAGATGATAAATCTACTTTAGGTTAGACTCTCAACCATTGGGGGATGAATTTTTGGAGCTTATACACATTTTGATTGTATACTAAGAGCAGTTAAATAGATGTGCATTTAACCCGACTGATTTGGTTTTGTTCGATACATGCTACAAGAATGTTAATGTTAACAGTATTTTCGACTAAATAAGACATATGTCAGGAATTCTTTTGTATTTTCTGATCAAAAAATAATCCATCGATTTTTTTTGGAGATATTGTAAAAGTTTTTGATGAAATCCTGACAAAAGCTAATTTCATCGTAAACTTTAGAATGTAAATTTTAAATGGCTTTTCTGTCTACATATATTTTTGATGGAAATATTTTTGAAAATCTGTCGGGATGTTAATTTTTCTACCATTTAACTTCTTTTTTTTTGGACAATTTAACTTATACTAGTAAAAAATCCACATTTTACCGCAAGAAATATAAGCAATACGTTTATAATCAAGATTTTGTTGGTATCATAAGAATCGAAAAAATCTAAAGCCAGTTGTGATTTGGTTTGGATTTTGATGCAGTATTCAATGAATTTATGTTTATTCGGTTTAAGTTGGTTATAGTTATGAATTGGAATAATCCAACCAAACCGTTTATAAATAGATTTCAGTTTGATTTTGATTAAACAAGTTTGGCTTTTGACAAGTAGTGTCGGCTCAGAAAGATGGAAGAACTAATCTTATTCATGAAGAACAATTACAGAGGTTATATATGTGCAGCAACGTATCCTACTTTCTTAATTAATTACAAGATTTGCATATCAACATATAAGGAACTAGAGTGAGGGAAGTATATATGGTAACACCCCTCTGTTCTCTTCAAGTTAGAGCATGTAGATTCCGAATGCCCAACTTGCCAATGAACTTAGTAAACTTTTTCTTGCCCAACGTTTTAGTAAGAATATATGCTTAGATGAGACTTCGTGGGTACATAGTTGGGCCGAATATTGCATGAAACAATCTCATCGCACACGAAATGGCAATCATTCTCTATGTGTTTCGTCCGTTCATGGAACACCGGGTTGGTTGCGATGTAAATAGCGGATTTGGTGTCATAGAACATTCGCATTGAAGAAGTATGTTGTACACCCAAATATGCTAGTAACCGTTTAAGCCGTATTAGGTGTTGTGCCAAGTAGGACATCGCCCTATACTCAGCTTTAGCAGAGGAACGACTCACAGTTTTCTACTTCTCTGTTTTCCACGAGATTGGTGCAGTACCAAGTTGGGCGATGTAACCAGTTACGGATCGGCGAGTAATAAGGCAGTTGGCCCAATTGGAGTCACACTAGCCATATAAGGTGAGATCTGGGTATGAGTCTAGTAAAATGCCTTGTACTAGACTTGACTTGAGATACCAAACAACTCTACAAGCCGCATCCTAATGTTCTTCCCATTGGGACTACATAAACTGTGCCAAAGTGTGCGCAACTTAAGAGAGTTCAGGGCGAGTGGCCTTCAGATATATTAATCTCCCAACTAGCCGATGATATTGTTGTGGATTCGTGAGAAGAGCACTCTCAGACTGAGCCAAACGATGATTCTTTTCCATCAGAAAACTTGCTGGTTTTGATCCCATCAAGCCGTTTTCTCCTATAATCTCTAAAGTGTATTTCGTTGGCATATATAAAAATCATTTCTGTTCCGAGCGACCTCTATTACCAAAAAATATTTCAAAACTCTCAAGTCTTTCATATGAAAACAAGTTGAAATGAAGATTTTGAAATCGAATATTGCTGTAAGAGAATATCCTGCAATCACGAGGTCATCAACATATACTAACACTCGCTGGACAATGTCGTTCTTAGCAAAAGTGAAGAGACTGTAATCTGTTTTGGACTCAACAAAAATGTAGGAGATAAGAGCTGCATATAACTTAGCGAACCAACATTAAGGAGATTGTTTCAAGCCGTATAAAGATTTGTGTAAGAGACATACTTGATTTGGTTTTGTTGAAGTAAAACCTCGAGGCACTCGCATATACACTTCTTCCTCCAAATCTCTGTGAATGAAAGCATTGTGTACGTCGATCTGATGAACCTCATACCACGACCCTTAGCCACTCTTAAGAACATTTGGACAGTGTCCATCTTCGCAACAGGAGCAAAGGTTTCCCCATAGTCTTCACCTTCGACCTGTCTGTTACCCATCGCAACTAGACGTGATGCGTTTCTAGAGTACCATCTACTTTGTACTTGAGTTTAAAGATCCAGTGACATTTTATTGCCTTTTTCCCATCTGGAAGGGTTATTATAGAATATGTGTGATTCAAAGAATGAGCATCAATTTCATTTGTCATAGCGGTACACCACCATTCATCTTCAATAGCTTCCTTGAAGCTTTTCAGTTCAATTGCCTCTAAGATCGCAGCTTGAAATGCTTTGTGAGAACTCGAGAACTTGGCATCAAACAAGAAAAAATCTAGAGGATAGAGAGATGTTGATTCAGTTGGCACCAGGTTTGTTACATAATCTTTAAGGGTTATCGACTTTGTCTTTATCTGATGACCTCTACCAAGAGGTTGAATTTCATCAGGTAACATGACAGATGATTCAGCAACATGAGTTTCAGCTATCGATTCACATGCCGTAGAAACTGGTGGTGTCGAATCGTTCAGCTCCGACGGTTTTTGTGCCGGACTTGGTTTAGGAAGAGGCGACATAGTCTCAGGTGGAAAAAGAGTCGGTATCGTTGGCTGTGGCAGAGCCAATTTTTTTGGTAAATCTCGATTACCAGTATTTTGGTCCAAAGGAGTGTCATTTTGTTGGGCCAGGGTACACTGATTTGGCCAATTAACAAATTGCACTTCAGGTAAGAGAATAGTTGGGTCCGAAATTGAAGCCCACTCATTTGTATTTGTCTTCTCTTCAACCCTCACTTTCTGAGAATCATAAGGGAATTCTGTCTCATGAAAGCTAACATCTCTTGACCCAAAAAATTGCTGATTTTCCAAATCAAACAATCTCCAACCTTTATGTCTTTGTCGGTAGCCAACGAATATGCATTTGTGAGATTTAGATGCAAATTTATCATCTTTGGTTGCTTGATTATGAGCATAGGCAAGACAACCCACAACTCGAATATATCCCACGGGAGAAGCTGTATACCGTGAAGATCATATGGTGTTTTACCTTTTAACAACATTGAGGGTGTCCCTTTAATGAGATAGCCTGCAGACAAGATACATTCACCCCAAAACTGGATCGGTAATGAAGCTTAGAAGTGAATTGCTTTTCAATATTGAGGATATGTCGATGCTTCCGTTCAACCCGTTCATTCTGATTGGGAGTACCGACGCATGAAGTTTCGTGATGTATGCCTTTCTCACAAAAATATTAAGACAAGCACATGAATTTGGATTCGTTGTCACTCCGGACTGTTTTTACTGTTTCTCAACCATAGCAATAAAATCCAGTAAATGATGTTCTGTTTCTTGTTTAGTTTTCATCAAGTGTATCCACACACTTCAAGAGTAATCATCAACTATCGTTAAAAATATCTAGCACTAGCAAAACGATGGAGTTCTATAGGGACCTCATACATCACAATGAATCATAGCAAAAGCTTCCAAACTTTTATTATCACTCAAAGTAAAAGAATATCGTGTTTGCTTAGCACGATAACAAGCATCACAAGCTTTATGATCAATGTTTGAAATTGAAATTTTCGAAACAGATTTTAAAATTTTCAAATATAGGTGCCCTATACGGTTATGCCACAATGTGTAGTCGCCTAGCTCCTTAGTGTTAACCGCTGCCACTGACTCCACACCTCAAAAATAGAAAGTTTCATTGAGCCTCTTATCCATTCTAGTCATTGTCCTCGAAATGCAGTCTTGAATAACATGGAATTTGGGAGCAAATTGTAAGATGCAATTACTTTCATCCATAAGCTGAGTAAGAGATATCGAGTCGGACTGCATTTATTTAACATAAAACACAGATTTCAACTCCAATACATATCTCAAAAAAATCGTTCCTTCTTTGACCGAAACTCTCTTTCTTCCATCAGCCAAACTAACTTGAACTGGAGACATATCCCGAATATTTGACAAAGCCGAAAGCTTTCCCATCATGGTGGGAAGCACCAGTATCTAAAATCCAAGTAGGAACAAGAGACGTACCTGTAAAAGTTTCAGATGGTCTGCAAGTGTCGGCTTTGAGAATGGAGCGAATTGCACACCATTGATCATCGTTGATACCACACAGTGTATCTCTATCCTGATCGTCAATCTCTCGGTTTGCTTGAGCAGACAATGAGGGTAGAATAGCATTTACTGCAGTTGCATATACCAACATTTTGTTTTGTATAGGTTTTCTCTTCCATTTGGTTGTTGTGCAACAAAAGTGCGTGGTCTGTCTCCCCACCACTCTGGGTATCCAATAACCGTGAAATAACTTTATGAGTTATGACCCGTTCGATTACAGTGTTTACACAAGACCTGTGCATCCCGAGCCTTCTGTTTTGGTGCAAACTGAGGCTAAAATTGAGCTGCAAACGTTGTAGCTTTTAGTTTTCTCTTCACGTCATTGTGAACTATTTTGCATATCTTCATCATGCTTCACAAGATTATAGGTTTCTTTGAGACTATGCAGTGGAGATCTCGCAGTGATACTAGACCGTATGGAACCAAATACCATATCATCCAAGCCGAAAAGAAACTAATGGACTTGATCTTCTCCTTTGTCTTTTTCCTGTTGCGTGATCAAGTCACAAGTACACTTGCCACAAGTGCACACACGGAGAGGCCGATAACTAGCCATGCTATCCCAGATTTTGGTCAATTTACCAAAGTATTCTTTAACTGATGTTCCGAGATGTTTACAATTAGCGAGATCTGCCTTAATTTGCTGATTCTTTGGACCTCTAGTCACAGCAAATAATTTTTTTTATGTGTTCCCACAAGTCACGAGCATTGTCTCTGTGTGAAATATTCGAGAGCAAATTTGGTTCAATTGTCATTTTAATCCATGACACAAGGAGAGTGTTGATAGGCTCCCAATCTTCATAGTCTGGAGAGTCTGCAGTCGGTTTAGCCAACCAGAAATCCTAAAAATTTTCGTGAGCAGAGTGCTGTCTCGAAAGCACATGCCTATTTCATCATAATTTCTTCCTTTGAGCAGAGGTCTGGAAATTATCACTCTAGGATTATCTGTTGCAGTCAAGTTGAAGGGGAGATTGTTCTCATCACCTCCACTCATTCGGTGGTCACATTAGAATTCGGAGCCATCAGGTCGGTGATTCGGTTCGAGTCGAGATCGTTTCAAAATTGGGTTCGAGAAAACAATTTTAGTTTTTGTACTCTGATACCATGACAAGTAGTGTCGGCTCAGAAAGACGGAAGAAGTAATCTTATTGATGAAGAACAATTACAGAGATTATATATGTGCTGTTAAGGATCGATTCAATCGAAGTAACCGTAGGCAAGAAAGAGAAGAGAGAATCGCGACAATAACACAGGGATTTTTACG
>OVAX01002614.1:0-27665 GCA_900406405.1 Lepidium africanum | reverse complement strand
TGATGACATTCTCACCCAGCGCAGCCAAGAGGGATCGAGTGGATCCAACGAATTGTCTCGGTATGAAATCGACTAACTCGTTATTGAGGTAACTCATTATTGTATATTTTAATCACATTTTTAATTTTCAGTTTATTGCCTATCACAAATTTTCTATATTGTAGACAACACCGTCTACTAGAGGACGAGTTTTTGGGCTTGGCAATCTAGCCAGTTCGGCAGGCGGGCTATCTCAGTTAGGACCAAGAAACTTATCGACAACAGAACGGGAAGAGCTCTTAATGCTCCGATCGAAATCAGAGGAGATGGAGCGTAAGCAGAAAGAGCTCGAGACACAACAAAGGGAACAAGCTGAGGAATTGGCTAAAATCCGAGAAATGTTCTCGGCATATGCCCATATGTTTTCAGACACTCCACCGGGTCCCGGGAATTAGAGGACTACATTCTTTGTAATATTTTGTTTTCTCGAATCAAAACAATTAATAAATATTTTTTTTAATTTCTTTTCTTAATCAATTTAATATTTTATAATTTTTTATTCAAAAATAAATTTCATTTTATTTATAAAAAAATTAAAATTTATATTCCGTCGGTTTCCGTCAGTAATATTACCATCAGAAAACGACGGTGTTTCCGACGGATGTTTTCCGACAACAACGATGCGTCGGCTAATAATTTTCGACGGATTCCGACGGAATTTGTTTTTCCGACCACGCCGAACCGACGGCTTGTTTCCCGTTACTAAGCCGTCGGTAAAGGCTGTTTGCGACGGCATACCGACGGTATTGACCGTCGGAAATAAGCCTTTTTTCTTGTAGTGTACCAAAGAAACTATTATTATAGTATTTTCACTTCAATTTGTTAAATTGTAAATAATCAATAATATATAAACTTATAATCAGCTCAATAGGTCACATTTACTATATGTTAGTTAAATTAAGGGGTATATTCAAACTAGAATTTTAGGTGAATTTAGTTTTTTTTTTCAAATCATTTGTTATTGACTAATAAGTTTTAAATTACTTATCAAATCACCTGTTATTCGACTTAGAATTTATACAAAATCACTTAAAATATTTAATAATCTCTTGTTATTCAATTAATGATTATCAAAATCATATCAAATATGTTGTTATTCAAAATTTAAGAATTTTTCTAGAGACAATTATTTCATCTGATTTTGTGAGATTTTAAACAGAGTTTTAGTTATAAAAAAAAGAGTTCAAAACTCACCCATTTAAGGTGGGATTTCGAAAAAAAAAAAAAATTACATAACTGTTGTCTGACGACGTCATAGACACAGACGCAGAGAAACCGACCAATGAAACTGCCTTCGTCTTTTGAGCCCCATGATGAATTAGTGATGATCAAAACTGTTGAGAGAAACTGGGATATGAAATTTATCCCTTAGTTCCTTGAGGAATTTATCTGAGGTGGGCTTCTTCTTCTATTTTTGTTTTGTCTTCACTGGATAAATTCTGTAAGTTTGAGACTTTGGTATCTGTTTAGTCGACAAAGTCCACAGTCAAATCGAACTTGTATCTTCAAATTTTAATGGCAATTTCAGTTTATGTATTTGACTGTGGGCTTTGTTTCTGTTGCTACTTAAATTGAAAAATTGGGAATGAATAAGAAACCTTGATTAATATCTTTGCACGAGCAGCTATGAGCCAAAAAGTATATGTTACTTCCAAAACTAAGAAAGGTTCACGTCGTGATTGTTGGAAATTTGTATCTCTAATTGCAGACAAAGCTTGGATATCTGATCCTTGTTGTTTAAAACAAGCTTATAGGTTCGTATTAGGCCTGGGCACTCGGTTATTCGGTTCGGTTCGGGTCGATTTTTTTGGTTTTCGGTTTTTTCGGTTTCCAAAAAGTGGTAACCAATAAGTACTAATAAAAATTCGGTTCGGTTCGGTTTCGGTTTCGGTTTTTTTCAGTTCTGGAAATATGGTAACCAATGGGTTACTTATTAAAATTTGGTTCGGTTTTGATTTGGTTCCGGTTCCAAAAAAGTAGAACCGAATTAGTACTAAAATAAAATTAATTCGGTTCTAAATGGTTACTTTTTTAAAAAAGTAGCCAAAAGTACTTCAAAAGTAACCAAATACCCAAAAAATAACCAAAAATATTTTAGTACTAACTATTGGTTCCTATTTGGTAACTTTCGGTTCGTAGAACTGAACCGAATCGAACCGAGAACCGAAGTTACCTAAACATTGGAATCGAACGGTTCTTTTTAAAAACTAATACCAAACCGAACCGAACCGAAGTTACTTAAAAAATGGAACCGATCAGTTCTTTTTTAGGAATCAAAACCGAACCGAACCAAAATTTTTGGGTCGGTTCGGTTCGGTTTTTTGGTTCCGGTTATTATGCGTAGGGCTAGTTCTTATGTATGTTTTTGTTGGTGTTCCTCCTAGTGAGGAAACCTTGGGTTTGGTTATAAGAACCAAACTTGGGCCTTAATTGTGTTTAGGACACTAATGGGCTTATGTTAGAGTATACACATATAAAAACACTTTAGGTTAAATGAAGTTGGAAAGGGTGAGAGAACAAGCTAAGAAAAAGAGAGAAAAGTTGGGTGAAAAGTCTGTTTTGTTGGTTCTATTTCAAGGCAGTGTTTGAGCATCCAACTTAATCTGATATGGCTGAAATTTTGTGGGAAGCTGGTCTTCAGATCCAACGGTGGAATTTTGGTTTCAACGGTTAGTTTGTCAGATATTTAGGTTTTAGGGTGGCTGTTCGCTCTATAACGATTTCCAGATTTCTGCAAGTGTTGTCTTGGTGTTTGAGAAATATGACGGTGAGATCTTTTCTGATTGAACTGAAATTCGGCAGAGGGTTTGTTGACTAGTTTATCTAGGTTTTGTACGGTGGAGATCTAACTTGGTGGCCGGAATCCTAGTAAACCTAAAGTCGTTTGTGACTGCATATTTCTAGTATCTTGTATTGCTCTCTTGTTGAAGTTTGTTGCATTAGAGATTGCTCTTTGTAGCCTTAGTCTCTGTATTTGTTCTGTGGAACAAGGTGGACGTGGTTGTAACACAATTGCATTGGTGATAGTGGATTTTTGAGTGGATTACGGTCCCGTGGTTTTTTCCTTCTCACATTGAGGAGGTTTTCTACGTTAAAATTGCTTGTCTCATTTACTTTCTGTTTTTGAGTGATTGTTGCTATTATTGCCTGAATATATTCTCCTCACATGTTCACACAAATGCGGGAAACTCTATTCCGCTGCGCCTTTGTGTGCTTGTTTCCCAACATAGTGGTATCAAAGCACTAGGTTTGATAACTTTGGGTTATTAGTTTGCGTATGTGTAAGGACGAAGAATATGGGTAGAATGATAAGCTTGAATGGTGCTAATTATCATCTATGGAAAGGCAAGATGGAAGATTTGCTTTATGTGAAGGGTTTTCATCTACCGGTTTTTCAGGAGAATAAACCTGCTGATAAAAAGGAGGATGACTGGAAGTTGCTGCATTGCCAAGTGTGTGGTTGATAAGGCAGTGGGTGGATGATAATGTGTTGCATCATATTGAAAATGAGACTAATGCTCGATCTTTGTAGTTGAAGTTGGAGCAGTTGTATGCTCAAAAGACCAGGAATAACAAGATGTACATGATTAAGAAGTTGATTGAGTTGAGGTATCAGGAGGGAACTCCGATGACGGATCACTTGAATGAGTTTCAGGGATTACTCCATAAGCTATCTGACATGGGTATCAAGTTTGAAGATGAGATTCATGGTTTGTGGCTTCTTGGTACATTACCATATTCTTGGGAGGTATTCAGAATGTCTCTTTGTAACTCCGCATCAGAAGTTGTTATTTCGATGGATGTGGTAAAGAACAGTGTCTTGAATGAGGAGACTAGAAGACACTCAAATCCTAGTTCCTCGCGTTCAGATTTTCTGGTTACTCAGTCGAGGGGGAGAAGTTTACATAGAGATTCCAAGAGAGACAAGAGCAGGAGCAAAAACAATTCTAATAGATTTGCGAATACTGGGTTCCATTACTGTCATAAGAAGGAGCACTTGAAGAAAGATTGCTAGAAAATGAAAAAGGACAACAAGCAAGGGAAAATTCAAGAAGATGTTGATGATCGGGTGACTGTCAGTGAAGATGAGTTTCTTATTCTTCTTGAGAATGATGCCATCAACGTTGCTAGTGAAGGCACCAGTTGGGTAGTTGATAGTGGAGCTACTACTCATGCTACATCATAGAGGAATTTTTTTTCTACTTATACTCTAGGTAGTTATGGCTCTGTGAAGATGGTAATTGATGGTGTTTCTAATTGCTTGTAAACTAGTCTTGGTACTAGACTTGTGCTTAAGGGTGTTAAGCATGTCCCAGATGTTCGATTGAACTTGATATCTACAGGGAGACTTGATGATGAGTGTTTCTATAGTTTATTCGGTGGTGGTAAATGGAAGCTTTCACGAGGTTCTATGGTTGTGGCTCGAGGTGTTAAGTCTTCATCTTTCTATTGGATGCAGGGTAAGGTCTCAAAAGACATGATAAATGCAGTGGAGAATGATGATGCCATGGAGTTGTGGCATAAAAGACTCGGTCACATGAGTGAGAAGGGATTGAATGTGTTGTCTAAGAAGGAGTCTGTTCCAGGGATTTTGGTTCACACTTGCAGAAATGTGCACATTGTTTAGCAGGTAAACAACACAGGGTCTCGTTCAAGTTTTCTACACCTTCTAGAAAATCTGAGATACTTGATTTGATACATTCAGATGTGTATGGTCCAATGAAGACAAAATCTCTTAGCGGTGCATCATATTTTGTCACGTTCATTGATGATCATTCTAGGAAGTTGTGGGTTTTCACTATGAAGACCAAGGATCAAGTTTTGGGATACTTCAAACATTTTGTGGCCTTAGTTGAGAGGCAAATGGGAAAGAAGTTGAAGTGTATCCGCAGTGATAATGGTGGTGAGTACTCTGGACTATTTGATGTCTTTTGCAAGGATCATGGTATTAGACATGAGAAGACGCCACCCAAGACTCCGAAGTTGAATGGGTTGGCTGAGAGGATGAACAGAACGATTGTCGAGAAAGTTAGATGTTTGATTTCACAGTCAGATTGTCGAGAAAGTTAGATGTTTGATTTCACAGTCAGATTTGGCTATGACTTTCTAGGGTGAGGCTTTGAGCACAGTTGTTCATGTGCTAAATCGATCACCAAGTGCTCCATTGGAGGGTGATTTTCTAGAGAGGGTTTGGACCAGTAAGGAGGTTTGTCAGATATTTGGGTTTTAGCGTGGATGTTCGCTCTGTAGCGATTTCCAAATTTTTGCAGGTGTTGTCTTGGTGTTTGGGAAATATGACGGTGAGATCTTTTCCGATTGAGCTGAAATTTGGCAGAGGGTTTGTTGACTCGTTTATCTAGGTTTTGTACGGTGGAGATCTAATTTGGTGGCCGGAATCTTAGTAAACATAGAGTCGTTTGTGACTGCATATTTCTAGTTTCTTGTATTGCTCTCTTGTTGAAGTTTGTTGCATTAGAGATTGCTCTTTGTAGCCTTAGTCTCTGTATTTGTTCTGTGGAACAAGGTGGACATGGTTGTAACTCAATTGCATTGGTGATAATGGATTTTTGAGTGGATTACGGTCCGGTGGTTTTTTTCTTCTCACATCGAGGAGGTTTTCTATGTTAAAATTGCTTGTCTCATTTACTTTCTGTTTTTGAGTGATTGTTGCTATTATTGCTTGAATATATTCTCCTCACAGGTTCACACAAATGCGGTAAACTCTATTCCACTGCGCCTTTGTGTGCTTGTTTCCCAACAGTTTTTTGTATCAAGAACTCGTTGAGCAACATTATTGTTGTTATATACTTTGACAACATTGCAGGGTCAGACCAAGCTTTCGTTTGACAACAACATTTCATCGTTTCCAAGGTTTGATAAACAAATTTCTCTCTCTCTCGTGAGTCAAGTTAGAAGCACATTGCACACTTGAGGTGGGACATTTGCTACTTGTTGCAGTTAGGTTTTTAGATATTAATTGGTGTTCAATTGTTGACTGTCTTATGTAAAAGAACAAACTTTTTGTTGTTGCGCTTTCTTGCTTCAAAATTCAAAAATTTCTCTGCAGATAAGCATCTGTTGTATAGAGTATCCAAACCTGGTCGTAGTTGAAAGCCATGATCAAGCTCATAAGAATGCGGCTCCAGGTCCAAGACCAATAGATCAGGGAACCAAATTGTTGGAACAAAGAGAACACTTGTTTTTCACATTGGTCGTGCACCTTAAGGCGAGAGAACTGAGTGGATTATACACTAATGCATCAATGGAGCTTCACAGGTTTCAAAGTTTTAATTTTTCTTTGGGCTATTAAGATTGAAAAATTGTGAGAGAATGTTAAAACAGTTTGGATTTTAATATTTGGTTGTGTGTCGATTAAGAAGGAATGCTGATTTTCAAGCTAGTTCAAGCCAAAGACAAACGGAGGATGTCTGCATATTCCCGAACTCAACAACTCGAGTCTCGACCTCTCACATGAATCTGCGGATACGTTGTTTTCGAGCAACGTGACACGTGAGTCCTTGACTAATGTACAAGTTAATGTGTTCGGTTGTTTTCGAAGCCATCTCATTTGATGACGAAACAACAATTGTAATGGGCTCATTTAAGATCCACTTAAGGTTGTTCAAGATCATGGCTATGTTGGCCTAAGTGGTGGTTCAGAGAGGGTGGAGAGATCAAATTCGGTTTATTGATGAGTTTTATATTTCCAATGGTGACATTGCAGAATAATCAAATGTTGTGAGGTCAGATATTGTTATGTCGAGATAATGAACAATGAAAGTGAAAGAGATAACAAACGATGACTAATGTTTGGCTGGTTCTCATAAACAATATCACGACTATAAAGAAAGAATCAAAGGAAGTGATTTATAATAAATCTCCTAAAATGATTTCTAATAAATCTCTTACAATCACCTTATAATTGATAATTAAAAAAACAAAAAAAAAAACTTAAATTTCTCCAAATATTCTAAAAATTCACTTAAGTCTTTTCAAATCTTTGAACCAAAAAAAAAAAAAAAGTCTTCCCAAATCTATCAAATCTGAATTCCACTAAATCACCTAAAATTCTAGTTCTAATGCACCCCTTAAATTACTAATTTTTTTGCAAAGAAAATAGAAAAAATTGTTTACCGCGAAATCATACATACGGATATAATAAGCACAGTCAAGTCATCTCGGTTATACATACTAATCCACAAATAAAATTTTATATAACTACATCATACAACCCATAATTTTTAATAACCACTATTTAGATTAAAAGACAAAACATGACCCGCGCTTGAAGCACTGGTACTATCCTAGTTTTATATTAATACTAATGCAATACAATATACAAAACTCAAATTCAAAATTTCTTTGGGCATTTTCGATCTCTTTTAGCCCAATTGGAACTATTTTAAGTAAATCTAATGATATGAATGATGTTTATTTTGGGATTTTGTTTTTTGATCTTGGATTTGGAAATTGCAGATTTATTTTGGATTTGAGTTTATACTTTATATTGAGTTCATATAGTTGACGATTTCCGAAATTGCAATATTCTAAGCAATATAACAACAGAACTTTTGTATTTGCGAGAGTCTTTGCTCTTTGTTCTGATTTTGATTTTTACATGCTATTACTGGTGATTGCATTAAACTACTTGAGAGTTAAGATTGCACAAGTGATGAATTTTTGATCAATGCTAGTCAGTATTCGCAAGTGGAGATAATGTTCGATGAAGCTGACAATGTTATGTGTCTACATGATATTCACCTTCGAAAATGGAAAGTTCAGCATACATATGACCATACTATTAAGTGCCATAAGCTTAAAGATGGTTTGATAAACTTCTTCATCTCCAAACAACTTTCGATAGATGATAATTGGATATTTGTGAAAACAAATGACACTATAGTGACTGTAGGAATAAGAGGAGATCATATGAGAGCAAATTCTATAGGTTTCTATTATGATATTGATGTTGACGAAAGAGAGAATAACAGAATAGGTAAAAATTTGTGTTTGGTTGCTCCTCTTAGAAGTTCTCTTGGAAAGCCATTGAAGAATGAAAAATGTAAGATAGTTTACAATCTAGGCATCGGGCACACTTCATTCACGATATGAATGAAGTATATGTTGCTTTGAAGATTCAATGGATTGCTGGCATGAGAATACAAACAAGAGTGGTAGACAATTTGAAAAGGACTATCATTAAATTTATTTATAAATATTTTTTACATAGATACCTACACTATCATAGGTAATGTTTGTACCACTGAATTAAGCCATTTCAAGTTTTGGTCATGGAATTTATAATATTTAAAGAAAATTAAAAACAATATGTGTTCAGCTTGTACACTTAATCTTTAATGGGAGTTTTTCACAATCAAGTAATATAAAACAATGAAAATGAATCATAAATTTTGAAAAACTCTTGAGAAACCCATGCAAGTATCTCTCATTTGAAAATCTTTGAAAAACTCTTGAGAAACCATCTCCCATTACACATAACATTATATGATTAGTTCACCTTTAATTTAGTAAATCAAATCACAACAATTTTAAATGTTAATTAAGTAATTGATATGTTATTATTTTACATTTTTTATATATGTAAATTATAAAATAAAACTATCTATTTCTTAAAATAAATATTATCAGTGGAGTTATATGAGTTTCTTAAATTAATGCATAATAGAACTTAAAATCAATAGTTTTATTTTATAATTTACATATATATCAGAACATGTAATCAATTAGTTGATATTGTCCATGTTTTGCACACGTATGGTAGCAGATAGAAGTGAGATTTGAGCCGCTGTATTTTTCTGTTAAATGATCAATATACCATTTGTTCTTCAATTTTGAATTTTAACAAAAAATATTAGGTACTATGATCTATAACTAAGTCATATTTAGCGTGATAATTATACATAAAATAAATCGTTTGGCCAAATGTAATATATATGTATATATAGTAGAATAATGTTATCTTTTAAAAGAGTCACATCATACTTCTATATATATATATATATATATATATATATAAATAAAGTAGAATAATCTAATAATAATGTATGGAAATCGATCGAATATATTCATTTAGAAGAGTCGGTTCATGGTAATCTAAAAACATGTTAAACATTGAACATTTCACGGTCATTACTACTATGTCATTTTATATTAATATGAAACTAATATTCCACAATGAATCTTTGGCCAAACTAAACGGAATTACCTCAAACCTATATATATATATCTTGATATTGGTGACGTGAACCATAAGGCACCAAAACTAACGACGAACTAGATATACATATATGCATTTGTGATAACATTGCGACGACCTTGTAATTTATACGTTATTGTGTAATAATAATTTAAAAAAGTTAGATGGAATTATCTGTTAAGTATATCTATCATTCAGGTGACTTTTAAAAATATTATTTTGACATTTATATTGGAAAACTTTTTTTTTTAATGAATGATACTATAAGTCTATAATGCAATAAGCCAATAACCATATGATTTTTTTTCATTTGGTTTTTTTGGGTAGTCAAAGTCTCATTTGTTAGATAATCTAATAAATACAAAGTGGAAATAAACCACCTGACATATTAGATACTTGGAAAATAAAACAGTCAAAGTAACAAGAAATATCAATAAGGATAGTTACTAATATCACTGCATGTATTAATTAACTTGCAACTCCGTTACGAAAGTATACAACTTGAGAAATTTTCTTCTCTTCTCTCATCTCTCATCACTTTCTCAACCATGAAGCATCACAAAGTCTCCAAGAGACTTAGCTTCACATGGATTCCGATTTTCTGCATTTCGTGCTTTATTCTCGGAGCAATCTTCACCTCCAGGTTTTCTTTTCTATATTATAAAGTTCTTTTGAGTTTCTTCTTCTCCTTCATCCATCATTACAGTTATATATATTTATGTCCTCGTGCTTTTTATTTCGCTAAACGTTATTTTGTTTTTTGATACGTTTTTAGAATGCGAGAACCATCGTCAGATTCCGATAACCCGTTCATTTTACAGCACCGGCATGATCAGGAACTTAACATTGTTTCGGCAGATTATCATGACAAAGTATGTATTCTAAATATCATTGACTGAATCTGAATTTATATTCTCTAAATATATATTTGAGTATTACAACTCAGAATTTTTAATCTTTGGATTTCACCCATATTACAGGATAAAAGACAAGAAAAAGATGTAATACGAGAGGTTTTAAAAACCCATAAAGCCATCGAGTGAGTGATTTCGTTTTCTTATTAAAAATGATATTTGTTTTTTTATAACCTGCTTGTTTGTTGATTAATAGTATGTACACATTGTGACCACAGATCATTAGATAAGTCAGTTTCTATGCTTCAGAAGCAGCTCTCTGCTAAAGAGAGCTCTCAACAGATTGTTGATGTTTCATCAACCAATTCTTCAACAGAAGGAAGCCAAAGGAAAAAAGTATTCATGGTGATTGGTATTAATACTGCATTTAGCAGTAGAAGACGCCGCGATTCGCTTAGAGAGACTTGGATGCCTCAAGGTACGTTTTTGTGATGTTTTTCCTTCAAATCGCTGGTTCCTTCCATGCAACTTCATTATCTTTTTATATAAGTCTTACTTAGCTTTGTGTACGTATGTAATCCATACACAGGAGAAAAACTTGAGAAACTAGAACAAGAGAAGGGAATTGTCATCAAATTCATGATTGGACGCAGGTGATTAATGACTTCATGGAACTGTTTTTTTTTTTTTTTACTTTTTCATGGATCAATTGAGAACCTTATTTGAGTGTATGGAAAAAAAATGTCTTGTTGGCAGTGGGCCACCAAATACTATGTTGGATATGGAAATAGATTCAGAAGATGCTCAATACAAAGATTTCTTTAGGCTGGTGAGACCAAATTCCAACACTTGTTTCTACTTACCATTTGGTTTATGGTTTTCTTGATTCTACTCGAAAATACATAGCAGGAACATGTCGAAGGATATTACAATCTGTCTGCAAAAACCAAGACCTTCTTTTCAAGTGCAGTTGCAAAGTGGGATGCTGAGTTTTATGTCAAAGTTGATGATGATATTTATGTCAATCTTGGTACCAAAATCTGTTCTAACCATGTATATATAAGTTTCTTCTTAATTGAATTAGCATATGTGAATGTAATAACTTAGAACCTTTGCCATTTTTCAGGTACGCTTGCTTCCACATTAGCTCGTCACCGTTCTAAGCCGAGAGTCTATATTGGATGTATGAAGTCAGGACCTGTTCTGACTAAAAAGTAATATTTTCAAAATAGATATATGTTTTACTATATTTCATGTTCGAAATTTGGATTCTAATTTCAAATCAAACCATGTTGTGTAGGACGGCCAAGTACCGTGAACCAGAGTTTTGGAAATTTGGAGAAGAAGGTAACAAGTATTTCCGACATGCTACAGGACAGATTTATGCCATTTCAAAAGATCTTGCCACATATATATCCATCAACCAGTAAGTAACCTAACTTTGTGTTTTTGGATTCTTTTTTTTTTTTTGATAAAAAAGTGTTTTTGGATTATTGGTAAAGCAATATATGTTTTACCAAAGGAAATGATTATTAACCAAATATATGTATAAACATTTGTGATTATTGACACATTGCAGGCCAATTCTGCACAAGTATGCAAATGAAGATGTGACACTTGGGTCATGGTTCATCGGTCTTGAAGTCGAGCATATCGATGATCGTAGTTTCTGTTGTAGTACTCCTCCAGGTACGTTAAGAGCTCTCTCTATTATATATAAGATTATAGTAAAGAGTAAGATTTGTGCTGTCTTCTCACGTTGTTACTCTCTTTCTTTTCCCCAAAAAAGACTGTGAAATGAAGGCAGAGGCTGGAGAAATGTGTGTGGCATCATTTGATTGGAAGTGCAGTGGGATATGCAATTCAGTCGATAGAATGTGGATGGTTCATGCGATGTGTGGCGAAGCTAATAATGATAATAAAGCTCAAGCTGTGTGGAATGATAATCAATGAACTCTCTTAACTAGATAGGAGAAGAAAATGATCACAAAATATGATGAACATCTTGTCTTGTAAAGAACCTAAAGGCATACAATTTCGCTTCCTAGAAAAGAACAAGCGCTTTTTTTTTTTTTTTCTTTTTTTTTATCAACTTTACTCAATTAAATAAATGGCAAAGCCAATATTGAGGTACATAATCCACAAAAGCCTAATTTCGAGCAAGCCCCCGAACACCACGGGCAAAGTAATCAGTTTTATGGTTCAAAGAACGAGGAATGAAAGAAAGGGAAAAGTGGGTAAAGAGAATTCGGAGGCGGAGGAAGTCTTCAAGGTAAACCAAGAAAGCCGGCCACCCTCCAGGGTCTTCCACCATCGATATGACGTCAGAACAATCCAAAAGCGAAGTCCACCTCCAAGAAACCTAGAGAATGAAGGGTCATTTTAGCCCAGAGGAGGGGTTCGAACTCAGCATGGAGGGAGGAGAGACAACGAGGAACCCCGCAAGCACCAAAGTTTACATCAGTAGTATTGTCTGAAAAACAAAACTACCCTAGGTCGGAATGAAGATCACTATCCTTCCAAGAGGCATCTACAAAGCAGCGATGACCTGTGAAACCTAGGTGACCCACCAAAGGCCTTTGGCGAGCATCATAAATACCTATAAGCGAAGGAGACCGATGATGTTGATGCGTTCCCGGCGGGATAACAATTATCTGGGCAAATAACCACGCAGCAGCTTCCTCCTCGGCGTACCGCACCAGTTCCCTGGGGTCCCTATCGAGATTCGAGAAGATCTTATCATTGCGTGCTTTCCAGATATACCACAATATCTGAGGGAAAGCAGAGGAGTCAATATCAGGAGGGATACGCCAAAAAAAAAAGTCCATATTAGATAGTAAGGCCGAACTAGGGAAATCCCTAAACCCCGAAGGGATCAAAGATAAAGTCCAAGATTGTCTTGCCAGAGGACAAAGAAAAAGGACATGGTTAATACACTCATTAGGATCACCACATCATGAGCAAGACCCATCACAAGGAATACCACGTCAAGCTAAATTAGGGCATACCGGGACATGACCTGAGAGCGCCTGCCATTTAAAATGTCTAAGCTTCGGTGGACAAGGAACTTTCCATACATTGCTCAAAAGAGAGTTAATGTTAGGACCTAAGACAACCGAAATCCGTGAAGTCACATTCTGCATCACCCAATATCCTGATTTGACTGAATAATAACCGAACTTGGTAAAATGCCATCCAATCTTATCCAAACCTGGAACACGAGACAATGAGATACCAAGGACCAAGTTAGCGTCCGTAGGAGACAGGAATTGCCTGACTAAGGGAACATGCCATCTTCAAAAAATAGGATCGATAAGGTTTCGACAGTAAGGTCAGGATAAAAAGTCGAAGCAGGACCCGTAGTTGGACGGGGAAGAGAACCCGGAATCCAAGGATCTCTATATACCGAGATGGAAGAACCACTACCGACCCGCATTATCATTCCTTTAGAGACTAAAGCACGAGCTGAAATAATACTTCGCCACCCGTAAGATGGAGAAGAGGAATTTCAAGGGATCACTAGGTTAGAATTCCAAAAATAACGTCCTCTAAAAACTCTCAAAAATTAATAATCCGGATACTCAATAAGGCGCCATAATTGCTTGGCCAGAAGGACTGAATTAAAGTCCTCCACCTGACGAAAATCTAGACCACTTGCATTCTTCCCACGACAAAGTTTCTCCCATTTGACCCAATGAATTCCAGATGAAGAGGAGGATTTACGCCACCAGAATTCTGCAATAGCAAAGGTAATCCGCTGACATAAACCCTTCGAAAGCCGGAAACAAGACATGACATAAGCTGGAAGAGCTGACAAGACGAATTAATTAGGACCTCCTTTCCACCTTTAGAAAGAAACCTTGAAGACCAAGACTGTATTGTGTCCTTAACTCGGTCATGAATAAAGCTGAAAACCTTGGTCTTAGATCCTTCCAAACCTTCCAGAATACCTAAATAGGAACCCATACCACCTACTGAATGAATGCCAAGGATGTTTTGAACATTAGTCTTCGTCAAGATATTGACATTGTTTCCAAACATAATTGAAGATTTACTGAAATTAACTTATTGACCAGACAGGCGCTCATAGTCCTGAAGAACCTCAAGGATAACTAGAGCTTCATTGCTAGATGCCTTGCAAAAAAACAGGCTATCATCCACGAAGAGAAGATGGGACATCAAAGGGCTATTCCTAGCAATGACAATACCCGAAATCCTTTTTTGAGACTCAGCAATATGGAGTTTGGATATTAAGACTTCAGTACAAAGAATGAACAAGTAAGGCGACAAGGGGTCCCCCTGCCGCAAGCCCCTCCCTGGGGAAATATTACCATGAGGGGCACCATAAATAAGCACCGAATACCAAATGGACCGAACACAAAACATAACACAATCCACACAACGAGGATCAACACCAAGCCGAAGAAGCAGGGCTTCCAAAAAATCCCACACTACCCTATCATATGCCTTACTCATGTCTGTTTTAACCACCATAAAATTATTCCTAACAGCCTTATTAGTACGTAAAGCATGGAACATTTCCTGAGCAACCATGATAGTATCCGAAATGAGGCGACTAGAAACAAATGCAGATTGAGTTTCAGAAATCATTGAAGGAAAAAACCATTTTAGACGGAGACAGAACACCTTGGATATAATCTTATAACCCACATTACACAGACTAATCGGTCTAAATTGGGTCATAGACGACGGACGACCCACCTTTGGGACCAAACAAATATTAGTTTTGTTCAAATAAAGGTCAAACGAACCTGAACCTAGGAACTCGTTTATCAAGCTAACCAAATCAGATTTTATCGTACCTCAGGATTGCTGAAAAAATAAGGCCGTCATCCCATCAGGACCAGGTGCTTTCCCCGGGTCCATTAAAAAGAGGGCACGCCGAACTTCCTCCTCAGAAACAGGAGATATTAGAAAAGAATTCCACTCAGAAAGAACCTTAGGAGTAACACAATCCAAATCAGACCCAAAATCTATAGGACCAAGAGAAGTAAAAATATCCTTAAAGTAAGATATTGCTACTTGGGCAATTTCACTATCTCGGAAAACCCAACTACCAGAAGAGTCCAGCAAACTAGAAATCCTATTTTTCACATGACGTTGTTTTGTAAGAGCATTGAAAATCGTGAATTCTTATCACCCTCCCTCAACCACCGATTACGAGTCTTCTATTTCCAGAATAACTCCTCCTCAAAGTAAGCTGACCAAAGAGCACTAGAAGCCTGACGAATCTCAAAAAGAGAACTAGTATCATCATTTAAAAGACGTTCGAATTCAGTCTTACAAAGTTCTATGTACGCCTTACCGGAGGGAACATTAGACGCCCTCCAACGGGACAATTCTCATCAACAATTAGCAATTTTAGCCGAAAAAGAACACCTACACAAACTAGAGTATCTAGACCATCCACGAGTAATGGTTTCAGAAAGACCTGGTTTACCTAACCAACGTTTGTAAAAAAAAACTCGAACCCCCTTTAGCCACAACACCTTGAGACGAGATTAGGACCGGTCTATGATCCGATCCAATCATCTCTAGATAGTGAGTAACAATGTTAGGAAAAGAAGAGAACCATTCCAAATTACCATAGGCTTTGTCAAGTTTACAACGGATTAAACTAGATTGACGCATGCCTCTCCAAGACCAGGTATTTCCTATGCAGGGAAATTCACTCAAACCACAAGAACGAAGCATATCATTAAAAGGAACAAACGAGCTAAGTGAATGAGGAGGACCGCCAGATTTCTCATGATTCCCAGATAATTCATTAAAATCACCCGCAATAAGCCAAGGACCATCTCTACTAAAGCTAAAACGCGTGAGACTCTTCCACACATTTTCATGTAAACTCCGAACCGGTTCACCATACAAGAACGTGACATAACATCGAACATCTCCGAGCATAAAGAAAATATCGATCATGGTTTTATTTTTAAAATTTAAAGAAACATTAGAATAGTTACAAAATAGTAAAGCAAGCCCACCACTAGTGTGAACCGGCTCCACCGAGATAAAATTATCATAACCTAAATTAGAAACCAAAGACTCCAAGTACCTATTACATTTTCTTGTCTCACTCAAGAAAACAAAATCAAATTTATTCCTAGAAACAATATCACGAAGAAATCTAAAAGCAGATGAACCCCCAATCCCCTGACAATTCCAGCAGAGATAATTATACATAAATATCAATAAGGAAATCAACCCAATGGAGGCACACCCTCGTCACCAGCCGGATTCGCTGCAGCCTTAGCCTTTCCTCAACCACCCTTCTTCTTAGGCGAAACATCAGTACCAACTAAATGCTTCCTTGAACTACCACGAAGAGTCATAGATGACCTTGCTGCCTTCTTAAATGAACTAATAGAAGAAAGAAGAGATGCAGTCTCGCCTTCAGAAACCGGTACCAATTCTTCTTCTTGAACCTTCGAGTTAACCTCGTCATCAATCTTCTCATTAGCAGCAGAAAAATCTGACTTCCATTCTAACCCAAGAGAACTATCCTCAACAACAGCTCCATCCACATCCATCTGCGGACCTTCATGATTCGTATCACAACCCATTCCTTCCTCCATAGAAGAGCCATGAGCGTTAGGCAAGTCATCCAGGAACAACCTACGACGAGACTTGGAGAACACACTAGTTGAAACCAAAGAATTAGTCGTAGCAGTAGCATCAATATCATTTGATGGAACATCAGGGACAAAAACCTCTTCTTCATGAAGCTTTGAACCCGATGGAGCTTTAGGAAGCTCAGGAGCTTCACTTTCAGAACCGATAGCTACAGCCTTACCCTTATCATTACGAGAACCAGAAACAAAACCTCTAGAAACTCGACCCCCACGAGAAAGGTTAAAGGATCCACGAGGAGGGCGATTTGAAAACCTAACGTCACCGGAGGGAGGACGATCACTTCCATGACGAGACCGATCCACCACTTGCCACTCCGAACTTGGACCAGTCGCAGCCATCTTGTAACTCAAGTTGGCGTCAGAATTAGACCCCTTAGGAGATCTTCTTTTTTCTTAACCTGCTTTTCAGGAGCCAAAGGACACTTTGCAGAAGCATGGCACAAACTTGAACATATGCCACAGTAGCCAACCAAACGACCATACTCGAAGCCTATCTTAATCAATTCTCCCTTCCGAAACTCAATATGGCGTTTGAAAATCAAAGATTTCAAACCATCAATTTCGACCTTAACATGACCAAAGTCCATATCGATCTCTAACACTGTACCCAAAGACTCTCCAATTGCTTGAAAAGAAATAGGCGCTCTGTACAGACCAGGAAGTCCGAGAATTCGAATCCAAAAAACGATTAGTGATGAAAAATCCGAATCCACAACAGGTTGCCATCGAACCAAGGTGACCATCCAATAATCAAAGTGAAAAGGACAGAGCTGCAGCACTTCTTCAATGTCTTCCTCAGACTCAAAGTCAAATTGAAACTTGCCAAAACCTAAATCCAAACCACGAACCCGATTTTCCATTCTCCAAATCTTTGGAAAGCGGATGAGAAGAGCATTCACGTCTTGGACAGCAGGATTAAAACAACGACCGAGAAGAGTTTTGCTAAACCCCTTGATCAATTTTGTATTGTCGAAGAAAGGAACCCTAATGGGTGAAAGAGAAGAAGAACCAGAAGACGACATCTCAAGATGAAGGAGGGAGAAGCTAAAAACAAATAAGGAAGAGAGCGATAAGAGAGATAACGAGTCAGGTATGTTTATCGGAACTCCAAAACCAAGCTCATAAAGAAACCCAAGAAAACCTAGCTGCACGTGGTGATTTAATATAGACGAAATAAAAGTCCGTGAGAATACAGAACAAACCAAATAATCAAATTTTAAACCGCAAAAATTTCGGAACCAACCGAACCACATCCATAGCAACGGTAACTTCAAACAATTTGAAATTGAAACACCACCACTCACCGGAAAAGAACTCCTCGAAGAGTAGAGACAGAAAACCAACAGGCCAAGACCACGCGTATCACAAACAACAAACCACAGGACGAACATAATCATAGTAAGAGACCAAAACGAACCACATTAGCTGTAGGAAAGGGTCTTACCACAACAAACCACATAACAAACCACACAAACATAAGCATATGAAGAGACCATACCCGAGGGTATCATCGAGATCATCACGCACCAGCTATAGGACAGGATCTTATGATCACCAATAACCACACAAGCAAACAACAAACCCAAATCCACCAAGTGAATTGAATCGAAGAACATATCCCCTGAAACCATCACTATACCAAACCGCCGCGACAAACGATGTTCAAAGGGAGAACAATCGAGACACAAACGTAGCCATAGTGAGGAGAAGGAAACGTGAATCACAAGAACACAACAACGACGGCACAACAACGACGACGGAGAAAACTGTAACGCAACGGAAGTGACAACGCAGAAGGATGAATAAGAAAACCAAGCAGAACCAAGAAGAACGAAGCACATGGACTTTCACCACTGTCGAAGAGATGGTTTTAGCCGGAGAACGCCATTAACTTAAAATACTGTAAATTCTAGTTACAACGAGCTATTTTCAAGTATCAATGTGTAGAAAAGAACAAGCTTAGGAAGACTTTTTTGTTCAATTTTTTTATCTTTCTATTTGTCGAAAAATAAGAAATAATGAGACCTTTATACTAAGAAAGAATATTGCTGAGTATTATTAATTTTGCCCTATATGAAAAATTTATTCTTCAAGTTTAAACGTTGGCTATGTAGTTTAAATATCCAGTCTAGAAAATGGAAAGAGGAATAGAATCACATGATGGAAATTTAAAAACCAAGCAAAAATTCTCGAACCTAAACCTATATTTCTGAAATCAAATCCGAACTAAAATATAAAATTATCAAAAGAGAATGAAATTTTCAATACCGAAACAATTAACCCCAACTCGAACTAAATCCAAATTATGTTTTTTTTTTTTGGGGTGGAAGACAGGGGAAAAACCCTGCTTTATTCGAAAAAATAACAAAAAAATTACAAGCAAATCAATCGAGTAGTTTCAAAACTAGTAGCATCACTAACTAGAACTGTCTAAAGAATCTGGGAAAACAGTAAAAGAATGAAGTCCAAGAGAGAGGGTGAAAGCCAGGGTAGCTAGACCATCCGCGAGGCGATTAGCTTTTCTGTAGACATGAAAAATACGGAAACTCTAGTCTTTTGAGATAAAACGATAGCACAAATGTACCAGATGAAAAGGGGGTGAGTTTCCTCAATCCGTTTCGTTAAGAAGTCAACCACCAATTTCGAGTCAATCTCCAATTCTAGCCGGGTTATCTTTTTCTCCCAAGCCAAGAATAAGCCATAATAGACTCCCCAAATCTCTGCCATAGGAACCGTACATACCCCTATATTAAGAGCAAACCCACCAATCCAAGTTTCATTAGCACTCGTAATGAACCACCAGCCGTAGCTAAACCTTGGCTATCTTGAACCCCACCATCCGTATTAACTTTGAACCAGCCATCTGGAGGACAACACCATCCAATGTTTCTTTCCACACGGCTTGGTGCCCTGCTTATACCTAATATTACCGATGAAACATCCGCCACTTCTTTGCATCGGCCCAAGATGAAGCTATAACGATCTTGACATCTCATTGGGGAATCAAACTCCATTTCCAACCCCACCAACAAGAAATAGCAAAAATAGATGGCCAAGCAATTCCGTTCAAGCTCCAAGAGGCACCGAGATTACTATGAATCCAAGTCAACAATGGTAAAGAGAATAACGAATTCCATTTATCTCGCGACAAAAGTTGAGGCCATATACCTCTCATGGCTTGGCAATCACAGAGAACATGGATAATTGTTTCAACATCACCTTTACAAGCTGGACAAACATCAGAGTCTCCCAAATGATGTCTCTTCCTTTCAGAATTGGTCATGAGAATCTGATGAGAGACGAGCCAAAAGAAGGCTCGAATTCTTTTTGGTGCTTTAATGCTCCATGTCTTCCGGAAAAAGGTTTGCATATATTGACCCGACATTGTGGTTTTAGTCAGGAAAGCATACAGCGATAACAAAGTAAATTGTCCATTCGGCGAGTGACCTCACAAAAAATGGTCACTTAATCCCGTAACTTCATCAACGACACTAAAAAGAAGTCATAATCTTATATGCTCAGGAATAAAAAGAGCAATACGAGACATGCACCACCCACTTCCCTTAGTCCATAAATCCTTTACCTTAAGCTCTAATTCACTTGACGAAACTATGTTACTTGAAATATGCAGCAATGGTTATGTCAGTAACCAACTATCGGACAAGAAACTAGGAGTATCACCCTTACCGATAATCCATCGTGAGCCCGAGATAATAACTTGTTGAAGATCTGAGCAAATACTGCGCCAAATCGCTAACTTAGGAACTTTCTTGTTCAGCCAAGAAACATTAAACTGTTTCGGAAGCTTATATTATTTCTCAGGATTTGAGCCCAAAGACTCGAAGTATCATGACACAGCCTTCATCCCGCTTTCACTAAAAGAGCCAGGTTCATATCTTTCGACTTGCAAATGCCTAGACCTCCCTCCCGACTAGGCCTGCACACACGATCCCAAGAAAAAAGATGAATTTTCCTTTGTTGTGCTTCCCCACACAAAACCCTGAACAATCTTATCCAGTTTAAGCTGGAGAGATGTTGGCAAAGAGACAATGCTCATTGCATGTACCAGTATGGAGGTCAATACCGAACGCGTTAAGGTGATTCGTCTAGCAAAACTTAGAGATTTTTGCTTCCAACCAGTTAACTGAGAGTTCACTCGCTCAAGAACAGTGCCAAAAGTATCTGAGTTAACCCGTTTATGCAAAACCGGAAGACCCAAATACTTACCCAAATCTGTAGTTGCTTGGATTCGACTAAACTCACTAATATGATTCTGTAAATTCCTACGCACATTTTTAGAAATGAAAACCTTACTTTTCCAGGCTCACACGTCATCCCAATGCTTCACAAAAGCGGTACAGGACACTTCGAATAACTGAAATCCTTGTGAAGTCGACGCTTTAGCAAACAAGATGAGGTCATTAGCAAAACATATATGAGACAACCTCGGTCTTTCATAGGAGATACGTATGGGTTTCCAAGCCCCTATCAATTACACGCATATCAATTACATCATTCGTAAAGTAAAGATTACGGTAAAAGCCAACAGTAAGCTCCTCTAAGGCCTTTGGGTCAGTTGAGCACCATCGTTACCACACAAATAGTTCATACGATTTCTCTGTCACCTCACTATAGTTGAGGTGTCAAAGAACTGAGTATTACGGTCACCAGAGTGAACCCATTTCTATCGGGATTTCTGATACCATAATACTTCCTCTTGCTGCAAAACCACATCCAACTCTTTCAGCAAGGCAGCTTCCGACTTAAGTAAATCATCCATTTAATTCAAGTCAATCTCAGCTTGAATCCTATTGTATCCTCTATAAGCTTGGCTTTTTTACTTCCGACTTAAGTAAATCATCCGTTTAATTCAAGTCAATCTTAGCTTGAATCCTATTGTATCCTCTATAAGCTTGTCTTTTTTACGTTGTATGTTGCCAAAAACTTGGCTATTCCACCTCTTTAAAGTATCTTGTAGTCGGCGAAGAGCAACCAGAGTACTGAGATCTTTATTTCAAGAGGCGGAAAGTAAATCCTTAAAGCATGGGTGTGACTTAACCATGGTGCTTTAAACCTAAAGGGTCTTCGCGACGGGTCAGATTGCACATGAGGAGAAAGTTGGAGATCGAGAGGAACATGGTCCGATGAAAGACATGGCAAGTGTGTTACATAAGCTTCTTACCACCGCAATCTAGCCTGAGCACAACACAACACATGGTCCAATCGCTTGGCGACAAAGGTATTCTGTGACAATCTCCCATTTCCCCCAGTCCGCTAATCCGTTCGTATAGTTGTGTTAAAATCTCTGCCAACAGAAACATGGTCAACACAAGAGTTAATTATACATTCAAGCTCACTCCATAAGCTGTTCTTCCTACTAGCCGTTGGGGCAGCATATACCACTATCAAGTTAAACCAGTCTAAACCAAGCACTACTTTAGCATGAATAAAATGTTCCGAAGTCTCTTTTATCGAAACATTCCCACATTCGGATCTCCAAAGAAACCAGAGACCACCACTCTGTCCTCTCGCATCATCATGAAAGATTGATTAAAACCCAAATTTTGGCAAATAATCCGAGCGCTATCTTCACCAGTATGAGTCTCAAACAAAGCTAAGATATTTGTCTTGAACTTCTTAAGCAAGTATCGAATTGAACGTCTAAAATTGGGTTTATTTTACCCCGCCAATTCTAAAGAATGCAATTCATCATAAAGATAAAGACGTAGAAGAAACAAACTACCGAGGCAACCGGTCAAGGTTTTTGGCCATCAACCATCATCGTAGGAACATGCACATGCACCCATTAACATCACCAGTACCATTAGCAAGGCTATCCGACGTGGCATTCTCCTCCACCAGAATTACATTCGAGCAAACCATATTTTCTGGGACAATCCCAAGTGTATCTTGATCTCTAGTTATTTCCACATCAACCCGAGGATTACCAAGACATCCCCCACTTTTCCTATCCAATCTCATTTTTTTGCCTGATGACAAAAACTCTAGCTCACTAGATGAGCTACCAAAGATAAGGCCCATCGATGGCTGTGTAATCATTTTATTTCCTCTAGACTTAAATTTCACCGCTGATTTATTCCCATTCAAGCGCTTGCATTGAGAATTATCATTTAAGCTTTGATGAATTGTCTTGAAACTATCACGTACATCCGCAACACCATATGTAAAACTAGTATGCACTCCCTTCTTTATCCCAATCGTTGGCGACTGTACAGCCTCCTTATTGGCAAGATTAATTTTCTCAGAAGTAACCTTACTATTCATAGACTCATTAACTCTTAGCTCACCCATTGAGTCATCCATAGTCCTAACATTCACGCCCTTCTCTACTCCAGCTTGCAATGGTCATTCATTCTCCTTATTAGCTAAATTTTTTGGCTCTAAATTACTGTTGCTACTTATAGGTGGATCAACTTGTAGCTCACCGAATTTATTAGCCAAGGAATAATTCTCTTGAGATTATGACGAACTTCATTCCTACAACACTCTCCACTTGTTCTGCCCATGACCACTAACAGAAGCATCCTTTTCTTTCCCAGCCATTGACCCCTTACCACGACGTCGTACCTCTGTGAAACCATCACTAACTACCTGGTTTACCACTTCCACCGATACATAGGGATACCAATCCCACTTTCAATCCCTAGCAAACCATCATGATAAAAAGTAATCGGTAAACGATCAATTCTAATCCAAATGGACGTTGTTTTTATATCACTGCAAGTCGGGTCAAAACTTGCAGACCAAGCTTATGTAAGCAAAACACTGCCAAACACCTTCCACAAACCTCCTGTCAACGCATTCATATAATCTGTCTCTGATCAAACAAAAATGAAGTTGCAAGGCAAATCAATAACTTTCATTGCACCCATTGGCTTCCAAAGTTCATGCAGCTTCTTAGTCATAACCGCGATGTTCACACTATGTCCGAGGACCTTAACATACATACATTTATCCCAAACAGCATTCAAAGCTTTAACAACCTCTTCATTGATCGAAGTCACCGCCTCTACGCTCTTTCCTTGCGGAAAATCGATCCTTAACCCAGCTTTCACAAATTGTTTACAAACCTTAGCCACCGGAACCGAACCACCATTCGATACCTTTTGAACCCAAGATGAGGAGACACTGGATGGGACACTACTCACTCCGCCATCAATCATCGTATCTCCAGAAACACTACCAGACAAATTCGAACAAACTGTATTCCGTGTACCTGCGACCGAGTCACTCGCGATTTCACACATAGGCACACCATGTTGGATGTGAGACGAGTGGCCTTTCTCGTTCACCCGCGTCAATCATAGTTTTATCCGCAACACGGTTATTTAAGACCATATCAATCTCTGCTTTCATCAAATCCCCACGTCCACCACTAAACGAATTCACATTTCCATCGGTTCCCATCAAGGTTTCCTTCGCTCTTCCCGACAACACGGCTTCATGCTTCTGAACTCTATCCTTGGCTATGAAATTGGAAGCCTCCACCGTGAAAAATTCACTAACCTTCGACGTCACGTCATCCATAGAGACATCCCGAATCCTCGAATCCAAAACTTCTCCTACACGCATCTCCCCCGCCTTCACTCCGCGCGACACTGACAATCGGTGGATCTAGTGGACACACCTTCAAAGCTGCGTCGTCCATAGTCACATCACATCCTCCTTCCGCTGTCACCATAGCCGTCATAATATCGCACTTTTTTCTCCCGTTCAAATTATATATGTAGTTAGCATACTAAATCCAAATTATGTAAATCCGAATAAAACTAATCAAAATTTATTAAAATAATTAATATTTTAATTAAAAATATAGAAATATGTTTTTTAATATTTCAAAAATATATGATCTAACTAAAATTAGTTAAGTTTGTTCTTTTGTTAAAAAGCCTAATTTGATCATAAATATTAGTCATAGACATGCTGTTAGGAACTTCCACCAATCCTTGAAACATCAAACCAGTGATTGCTAATGTGCCTATTCATAAAAGAATCAGAGAAATAATATTGTTAGGAAAAAGAGTTAGAGTTGAAGAGAATTATTAGTGTATATACCATTCTTTTAGGTGATTGATTGTATAGATTTTAGAAATACTAAGAGTTTGATTCCTACCGTTTGGGCTCTAAGTAAGCCCATAATAGTCTACCTCATTCTGACATTTCAATAAAGGCCAATATATTATTTCTTTTAGTAATACTAATATTAGTTATTGTTAAGGGTCAATTTTCCCGATATACATGGGTTTGTGTTTAATTAGGTTTGATGGACTAGTTTTCAAATAATTAAATCTCTTTCATCACTGAAAACGGAAATGACAAGATACCCCTACTAACCTGATTTAATTAAATGAAAAAGATTAAATATACGTAAGATTTGATTCAGGTACAATAAATGGATGTCATACTCTCAAAATCTTTTGCAAATTAGAGATGAAGAGAGAAGCCATTAAAAATTTAATATAATAGGAAAATGTGGGCCGCAAAGTAGATGTATTTATAAGATACACACAAGCAATTTAAGTATTATAAAAATTAATTTGGCAATGGAA
This sequence comes from Lepidium africanum, assembly GCA_900406405.1. Taxonomy (NCBI): domain Eukaryota; kingdom Viridiplantae; phylum Streptophyta; class Magnoliopsida; order Brassicales; family Brassicaceae; genus Lepidium; species Lepidium africanum. The sequence goes on along the minus strand of OVAX01002614.1, from coordinate 2,332 downwards.
CATAAAGATAGGTTGTGACATGATTGTAAATACAATGGTACTTTATAGATAAATGTTTATTTAACTTGATAAATGGTTAAATACTCTGTTGCGTATGTATGGGTATTTCAATGTTATAAATATAATTGGTTGAAATGGATTTGTCCAATTTGGGGAAATGACAAAATAAGATGTGATAAATGTTTACATATTTTGATAAACGGTTAAAAGCTAAGTTGCATACGAATAGGTAGGTAAATGTTTCAAGAATAAAGAGGTCATGTGAAAATTTGGTAAACATAATATAATTTATTAAGCATTAACGTACATGACTTGTTAAATTGTAAAGAAATATATAATATAAGTAGAGGTTCTAAGAGGATAGAGGCTTGTGGGTATAACAAAAATAATATGGACTTACTAAAAATGTTATAGGTGAAATAGATTTATAACAGGTCAACAGATACATAATTCATAGAGAAACACCATTATCATAAGCTAGTCATATGTTATGAGTGTAACATGTTAACTATATTGATACATATGTACTTGTTATAAGAGGCATGTAAGAAGTTTGCGATGTTGTTACCTATATCGATACACATGTAATAACTAACACATGTTACAAGTGTAAGAGATTATGATTCTGTGAATTGTATTAGTACACATGTAATAAAGTGTTGATACACATAAAATTAAACATTTGTTAAGAGTTAAGTTAGTGACAAAATTAGTAACGGTGTTAACTATATTGATACACATGTAATAACTATATTGGTACACATGTACAAGATATATTATAGATACAAAATGTATATCATTCAATCACAAAGCGATGCTGATACGCAAAATAAAAATTACCTTTTAATAGGAACAAAAATAGGAGAGGTAACAAAATCAGTTCATCGGAACATACTTACTACCAGACTCAATGAACATAGACGGTTATGGTATGAATAACACAACAAAACCCAAAAAGACTAGCCTAAAACAGAGATAATAACGACAAAGTAAGAAAAGAAACTAGAGAGATTATGATTTTATATGTATAAAGAAGACAATAAAAGAACAGTTTCTCCACCACCAATAACCAATGGAGAAGTTGGAGAAATTTACAAAATTGCTTACACTATTTAAAAGACAAAAATCAAACCATACTAGTTTGATTAAAGAAAAAAAATCTCTCTCTAGCTATTGACAATTCAGATTTTTTATCAATTCAGATTTTTTATGGATATACATTAAATATTATGTAATTTTATAGGGTTATATTTGTCACAAATGTGGAATAGGAACCTAGGAGAGAGGAAGATGTTTGAGAACTAATTTAATAAAAACTTGTACATATGGTATAATTTCTCTATTGTTAATCAACTTTTCTTTTCATTTTTTTTACACATCTAAAAATACGATACATCGGGTTACTCCCAGTTATTGTTTAATAGAAATATGTATACATATTATTTTCTAAAAATTTTGATTTTATTATTAGAATCGAACATTTTTTGTTGTTGCATATTAGAAATATTGGAATTTGAACAAACAATAACTAATGAAGATATATTTTTAGTTTATATTGTAAGTTTGTTATTTAATTTCAGAATAAAATATTTAATACGAAATAGTTTACAGTAAGGTTGGTGAAAACATAGCTCAATTTACTATTAACCACCACAATTTAATCATTGTGTGATAATATGGAGAAATAACTGTCCTATATTGATCCTACATGTCTTTCTGTCAAATAATATGTAGGCCTTTTGCCTCATACTTGATGTTGAAATTGATTGACTAGTTTTGAGGATTTTAATTCGACCATATTTCGAATGTGTAGATGAAACATTCGGAGAAGATACTCTTATAGAAGATTGGCCTGGAATTACATTTAGATTGGTGGTCTTGTCCATCATTTCATCTCCCATTGTTGATATCAACTCAATTTCTGTACTTAGTGTGGACTGTTTGCACTGTTGTTTAAGCTTGCTTAACAATCAAGTTAGAAGAAACTAAAGATACATATTTGAATTGTTAAGTTTATTTTCTTTAGGAGTTATCTAAAGTTAGTTTTTCCATTTTTGTGTTTTTGAGTTTTGAGATGTATCTCCCTTTATAAGAAGGTGCTGAAGTTGTAGCACAATTTATGAGATTTGGGAGCCTAAGGTTTGAGTGATTTTAACCTTAAAAGAGAGTTATTCTTAGCATTGTGAAACTTGATTTGGTATCAAAGCCTCGGCAATGAGTGGAAAAGAAAAGAAAGATACGATGATCACCTCTTCCTCTTCGTCTGATGATAAGAACGACACTTCTTCTATTAAGTGTCCCATGCTTAACTCGACCAATTATACAGTATGGG
>OVAX01002613.1:1061-27676 GCA_900406405.1 Lepidium africanum | reverse complement strand
CAATTATAATTGGATGTAAAAAAATTTAATTAAAATAATAATTAAAATACATGATATTTTTCAATATAATAATATTTAGAACCCCTAATGAGGTTCTAATTGATGGATATGGTCTAAGGTATCGAAAGTATAAACAACCTTTTCCAGAGAAAAATAAAGTGTTCTGGCTTTGAAAACTTAAAGGCGACACATGCCATTTATAAGCTAGTATCCTAACGATTAGGTTAATTACAACTACCAATGGTTTAGAATTAAACCAATTTTGACATAAATGGAAAGATGACCAGCCGAGAATCAATATGTACAATTGTAATATCTTTCTCAATATTCTGCAGATCCTAAAACCGGTATTATAGGAAACTAATTTAAGCCAATAAAATCGCATCCAAATAACATATAGATATCTGGTTCGAAATTTAAAAACATGTATCAAACAGAAAGTCATATCTTTTGAAATCAATGTATGATACAAAATTAACAGACACCATATATTCCTAGTATGAATCAAAGTATCTAGAAGCACATTAAGTGATATGATCTTGGTTCGGTTTAGAGGAAAATGAAGCCAAGACAAATTCAGTAACCAACAGCCTCTCAATTTCAGGTACACAATTTGAGTAATGAATAACCAGAATTGTACATTAACCCTTAGTGAGAAACGAACAAAACTTACAAAGTTATACCAAAATACCTGAAAGGTAAGGTATAGGTATGGTGCAAATATCAGCCACGTTGAATCAAGGTGAAAAGCATGATGAGATTGTCTCTTTGATCCCAAGAAAATAAGTATACCACTCTGAATTGGCCTGTGGTTTGAATTAATCAGCATAGCTGCACAAACTGTCCAATCTTTAATTAGAATTAGTACATTCAAATTATAAAGTAACAGACCATATTGCAATTGCTGTAGAAGGATAAGGTTCTTCTGAGGAAATATAGTAATGACTAGAACAGCATAATCAAGAAAAGTGATCAAGCTTCTCTTAGTTAGAAGACGATCTATTAGGTTTTGATAAAATCCAAAGGTAACCATATCATTCAAGTTACAGAAGTATAAAGCCAATATGGACAATTTAAAACCGCAATCAGATTCAAAATTCAGAATCCTTAAGGAGTAAAAAGGATTAATTGGAACATTGAAGTGAAAGGGGTATTGTGAAAATGGTTCGAATAAGTTCTGGTTCCTCAATAAGCATCTCATTCCACTAGATAACAAATCATTAGGATATGAGAGGAGAAAGTAAAAACTCACATGTACCTTATTTGAAAGACGAAATAAGATCCCAATAAGATCAGATTTCTTAGAAATATGACCTCGAGGATCATCCCAAACTGCAAATTTATGGAGATTAAGTAATGTTAAGATTCCAAAACTTTCTGAAATCCAAATAGAGCTTAACTTTTTGTCTTGTGCATTATGTTGTACAAAGTCAATTTGTAGATATAAGAGCATCTCGAATCGTTTACTTCATTTTCTACTCCAAATATAGAGGAAAAATTTGCTCCAATGATCAACTTCATTTTTTACTCCAAATCTATATATTCTATCCACTTAATTTAATTTGAAAAGAAATAATCATAACAATATTAATTAGATCAAACTTTTAATAAAAATAAAATTTTCTTAATTCATATAAATAGATAAAAAGTGAAAATACAGTATTAGCTAAACATCATTATTAGTGTATTTCTCCCACAAGTAAAAATATAAATATTAGCTAAACATTATTATTAGTGAATTTATCTTTATCTACTTAAAGCATTATGTCAATTGTTTATTATAATATATATTATTGATACGTTTTATAATTTGTATAAATACTATATTTAATATAAAATAATGTAAGTAAACATTGATTCCGCATACTTTGAACTATAAGGCTGATTCCCTATCCAGGCGGGCTCGATGGTTATCAAAAACCATTTCGTTGGTGAATAATGTTCTGTTTGTTTGGACCAAATTTTAATTTTTAGTTTTTCTTTCTAGTTAAGTTGACAAAAAAAATGTAAGTATAAAATTTAATGAGACAATTTGTTTGGGTATAAAGTGATGATGACACATTACAAGTATTAATATGTAATAAAAAAAAGTCTTATTTCACTGTTCATTTCTCCATTTTTGAAGTGAGATATAGAGTACCATAGGAGATGATTTTACTTCAAATATAGAGTTTAGAGTATAATTTAGAGTATCATTGGAGCTTTTAAGTTATCTAATCGTATATATTTACTCTTCTTTTCTCTTCTTTAAATTTAATATAAAATCCAGCCTTTTTTTTAATTTAAACATCAAAAACATTGAATCAATAGAAAAGCAAGAAACTAAACTGAAGCACATTTCAAAGATGCCGCAGAATTCCGGCTGCTTCTTTGTAGCACATTTATATCAATATCAAATTTTTGTTTCGTAATTTTTCTTGTTCGTTTTCAAAATCCACGTAGTTAAGTAGTTTGGTTTGGTTGAATATGATTTTGTTCAGTTTGTCTAATGCTAAGCTTCCTATACCTATATATATTATTTTATTTAACATTCGAGAATAGATTTCATTTAACTCCAAAGGAATTTCTCAAAAAATATTTTTCTTATAACCTTATGATTGAGAACTGTCAATCTCTCCTGTATTTTTTACTAAAGTTTGGTTACAGAAAATTGTAGAACCCAAAAACGGGAATTGTGAAGAAACTGTGAATGAAGGAGGTTTTGGTCAAGTCTATAAAGGAACGCTTCAAGGTTCAAATGCAGAGATCGCTGTGAAACGTACATCCCATGATTCAAGACAAGGGATGAGTGAGTTTCTAGCTGAGATATCAACCATTGGTCGTCTAAGGCATCCAAATTTAGTCAGACTTTTGGGATATTGCAGGCATAGAGAACATCTTTACTTGGTTTATGACTTTATGCCAAATGGAAGTCTAAACAAGTATCTAAATTCTGATGAGAATCAAGAAAGGCTCACCTGGGAACAACGTTTCAAGATAATCAAAGATATAGCATCTGCTCTACTACACCTGCATCAAGAATGGGTACAAGTCATAATCCATCGAGATATCAAACCAGCGAATATTTTATTTGACCACGAAATGAATGCGAGGCTCGGAGACTTTGGCCTAGCCAAGCTGTATGATCAAGGATTTGATCCTCAGACGTCCAGAGTAGCTGGAACATTGGGGTATATCGCAACCACAAGTACTGATGTTTACGCCTTTGGATTGGTCATGCTTGAAGTAGTTTGTGGTAGAAGGCTGATTGAGCGACGTGCGGCAGAAAATGAATAAGTTCTTGTGGATTGGATCTTAGAGCTTTGGGAAAATATCCGTCAAGAACAAAACAAGGGAGACATTGAGCTTGTTTTGAAGCTCGGCGTGTTGTGTTCACATCAATCTGGTTCAATTAGACCGAACATGAGTGCAATTATGCGGATCTTGAATGGCACGTCACAGCTTCCGGACAATCTTCTTGATCTTGTAAGGGCTGAGAGCTTGAAAACAATGCATGAGCCATCAACGGAAGTACTACTTGATATGAATTCATTTGCTACATTGCCGTTTACAAATTCTTTCATCTCGCATGGACGTTGAAACCAGATAAATATTTGTTCGATGAAAATATATTGCGATTCGAATCAGTATGTATATGTACACTTGTTTCAAATCATTTCAAAATAGATCGTTCGGTAATTTCAAACCGAAATCTTGATCTTTTAGATTTTTAAAAATTCTCAATCACTTTACCATCTTTTATTCTCTTTCTTCTTGTTTTTCATCATGGAACGACTGCATATGAGGTCTGTGGTCATATATTTTTAATGTTTAGATGAAGCAAATTATCACTTTGCAACAAAGCACCCAAAAGCAAAATTTATTTGTTTTAAATTTATAGTGAATTAGATTTTTGAGAGTAATCCAACCGTTAATCATAAACCACCTTCATGATTGACATTAATTTTCATTTTGTATATCTGATTTTATGTTACATAAAGAACTCCATTTCTATCTCTGAAATCGAGAGCTCTATATTCGATTGTGTAGATAGATCTTCTTGGTCTCGAAAATTTCAAACGTGATTAATGGCCGAACCAAGGATGTTTATGAAATCGGGCTGCCCACTGACTTTACCGTCACAGCTAATAAATTGATAGTCAACATTGAGATGACCTTTTCGACGGCCAACACCATCAATATCCAACATATTGAACATCGCACCATTTATATGCTAAGGAATCAAATTTTTTTGGTTATTTGGTAACTTTCCGTAACAAATAATTATTTGAAATCGAACCAATTGAGAATCGAAATTATTTAGGAAATCCTGTTTATATTTTAAGTATCCGTTTGCAACTAAAACGGAATCAGATAGTATTTTAGTAAAATAACCTAAAACCGACTGGATGTCCAGGGCCAAACTATTACGGTCTCATTCAATGTATCCTGCCATTAACATCATCATTATTCAAACACTAATACAGCTTATTATTTTTCTTAATGGAAATCCCAAATTCTGTCTCGGTCTCCTTCCTCTTTAAGCCGCCGGAATGGTATAACCTGTCACAGATGTAAATTCAGATTACGACATAAGCCTGATATTTACGAAAATGTTACTAGAAAACAAAAGATACTTACTTCCACACTTGTAACCTGAAGGAATCTTCTTGCCACAAGAACGTGCAACGTAAACCACTTTATCCATATCAATATAATTCATAACATCCCTTGAAACGTAGCGACAAGCACAAGGTACATCAATGGGACGGATCAGAGCACAGCATGATCGAGACGGCGGAGGAGAGTTTGGTCCAGCGTTGTTGACGTAACGTTGACATTCATTCATCAGTCCCGACACGTTAGCTCCACAGAACTGAGCTGTTGCCACGTGAACATTGTCGGAACCGATCATGAAGAAAGCTATTGCTAAAATAGCCATTGTCCTTATCATTCCACTTTCCATTTTCCTCTCTTTTCTTTTAACTCAATGGTTTGTTTATTTGTAATGAAATCTATGCTGCGAATATTAAGCTAAGCGATAAAAATGTATATATAGAGCATCACGTTAATGCTATGCTTAGTTATGGTAACAGATTACTAGTTGGTCTGATATATTATTTGTTATCTTTATTGGTGGGAATGTTTCGTGTCGGTTTTGAATGAAGTATTGAAGTTCCACTTATTTAGTGGAGTGGTTGGAAATAAGTTAGTGACCCATTTTTGATGAATTATTTCGTATCTGAGTAAGCTAGTGGATCGCTAACACACTGCTTATTTTGTGAATTATCTTTCTTAAATAATCCGGTGTTTTGATTTATTCTGAGTTATTTCTGTTAATACAAACATTGTAGCAATACGGAAACAAATCTGGCACATAGACCAGAAAGATAAACAATCTCAAGAGACATTTTATCTGCTTTATTTTGGTTCACCGGCTTATTGGAATAATTGTACAAAGTTTTGACTCAAGCTTTTCCGGATACAAGTAGTTTCTCTCTGTGCTTCTGAACAAGTGCTTCCAGACTCTTCACCTTCTCTTCTGCATCCTTGAATTGCACTCTTCTTAAATGTCCTTTAAATCCAAGGTCGCCATTACAATCCAAAATTTCCATTCAAGTAAAAAGACTTTGCAAATCTAATATAGGCATATAGTGAAACTTCACTAACCAGGAAGTAGCCAATTGAAATCCAGCTTGATTAATTTTTCTACGCTTTCGAGCTGCAGAGGCACTGTCAGAGATCCAAAAGAGTAACTATCAAGTTTTACTGAATGAAGTTACTTAGAACATTTATCCAGAGTATTCAAAAGGTTGGTCTTACCTGAGCCATGATTGTACTGCTCTATTATGCTCAATCCAGATTCAGTCATTGTTAGATGGTCTCCAGAGAATAATGCCTTGAGGGGCTTATAGAACAAGCAAACTGATCCCTGTGATTTTATACAAAACTCTTATATCCCAAGATCATCATGGAATTTGTTTTACCGATATTGAACATTTGTTTTCATATATGTTCTTGCAATTGGACAGACTTACGCTTGAGTGACCGGGAGTGTGTATAAGCTCGACATCTTCATAGATGCTCCATGGTCCATTTCCTTCCAGCTTTAACTCCACATCAGATGTTGAGGGTTGAACCTAACAAAGATCTCTTAAACGTCAGTAAAGCTAAATTTAGCAACAAAATGTTTTGTTCTGTTTTCTATAAAGCATATCCTAAGATTCTTCTAACCACTGGGTTAAACTCAGCAAGCTCTTTCACTCAACATCTAGATACTGAAAATGTATCTCGAATGTGAAGAAAGATCACAGAGAGGTGTGATAAATCTAAGGACATACCTCTTCAGAATGCAGAATTCTGGTACACTTGAACCGATCTGCCCATTTCTTGTGATCTGCAACATCATCCCTGAACAATGAAGTAGCTTATCCTTGTTACAAACTTTACAAGAGAAAATAGGGAATTTCTCCTTTTAGTTTTATCAACTTTACTTGTGGGTCAAAAACATGTAACGAATACCGCCCATCTTCTCAATCTTTCCAGCAAGTTTCTCTAAGTACCTGGGACTGCAGCAAAGAGCAAAACCATGGTTATATTAGTTGTGACAAGTTAACTGCCATAATTTTGCATATTACTTAAAACATTGTACCTATAACAGATAAGTACTAAACAAAAAAGAAGATACGAATCCATGATGCCTCCTAAGGACATATACCTATCAACAAGAATATTTCCCTCAGGATGAAGGATCAAGTAGGAAGTTGCTCCGTAGGAATCCTTGGAATGAAAGCCACAATGGAAAATACCCTGAGCATAATACAAATTTCAATATAAACAAGCCTCAGCAAACAAAGTCAAACAAAAGACAACATATAAAAACATGGTATGGAAATGGAAGTACGAGTTCTCAGAAAAGCTTTCATAAGTCAACAACTCAAAAGAATCATATCTATAGCTATTCAAAACTTGAACAAAAAAATCAAAGAAACTTCAAGTTATGCTAACAATCATCGAGATAGAGTTGACTTGTTGATTACAATCCTAAAAAACGAAAGCCTAAGGGATGAGAAATTACAGGAAGTGTGTCTTTGTCCAATGCAAGTGGAAAGGCCTCCTGAGCTTCCCCTATGTCAGAAGGTGGAGTTTCAGTGCGAATAGAGCCCGTGGGACAGGATAATAAGGCCTGAACGAAACAAGAAACCATGAGTAATCAGGAAAACCTCAAAGATTTTGTTCACGAATTGGAAGGAAAACTTGTCATCATAAGACGATCCGCAGTACATGACTATCAAGCAAACATTTCCACACATATTTTTGTCTTTCGGTTTTTAAAGGTACCCGTAGAAGCTGTCAAAAAAAAGAGAGCCAGTAAACAAAAGAAAATCCAGGTTGCTATGGCACCTGAAGAGCATTCAGCCTTTCCTCCTTACAGGTTGGTTGTTTAACAACCGCAGACATGTTGTCCACTCTGGTGAATACTTCCTGTGAAGATAAAGCAAAAAGTTCGTTTATGAAATGGCTGAACAATTAAAGGGATATTAAAATTTCTGCTCTCACATCTGCTTGGGCTTGCCAACAAACAACTATCACACACTTTCTGACTATGATCATATCAGATTATATTCCTAAGATGTTATCTGTAGCTTCTAATGACCAGACTTGAGTTGTGAAAAGCAAGGCATTTTAGAAAGCTAACCAAAATCCAAACTTTAGCATATCCTTCTTCCTGATCAAGATTAAGACACTGAATTCCCAATACTGAAATGAAACATCTACTTAAAGCATGACTAATTTATTGAACTGTTCATCAATTTCGTAGGATCACCCTAGGACTCACAAGACAAGAGAAATAACAGAGATATATACAGATTCTGAAAAAGAAAAGCTTACCGGAACCATCCAACGACAAGTATCACAATCAATACAAGTATTGTCTGCAAAAAAACATTGCGAAAGGACGTTATTGATCTCTCCTTGTTTAGATCAGCAATATAAGTAAATAGACTTTACTTACCAACAAATATATCGCCTTCGACGTTCTGAGTGCGTCGTCTTGGATTCTTATTGCTTGACACTTGAACTGCTTTGATAGATCCAAACACTCTCCTTCCAGTTAAAGCCTTGGGAACAGAAGAGGAAGTTTTCCATGAACAAATCTTTTCTTGTGAAGTGAAGAGTGAAGAGACCACCGAGAAAGAAGCTGAAGTCATGACTGCTGATTCACGTCTCTTCTCTTCTTTTCTCTCTGCAACCTTTTGAAGAGTGAGGCAGAGGCGTATCCATCTTGATCTTCGCAGTGATGGAAATTTCAAATCTACTTTTTGACTAAAACGAGGAGAGATCAAATCTAACGAGATCCGGTTTATTACCTGATTTTTCCGGTTTACAAAAAATAACCGGTTTAAGACAGCTCCGAGGATTCAATTAATTGGACACGTGTAAGCTTCTTTCTCATTCGTGCCCGGTCCTCCATTGTAGAGATCATTTCTCTCCATCTCAATCTCAAATTCTCAGAACAGTGTTTCTCGTTTTAAATCCAATTTCCTTGATCAGATGCGAATCTGAATCACAATCTGTAGGTCTTCAGCTTTTTGTTGTTGTGTTTGTTTTCTGAGGGTGATTGATGTTTAGCGTGGAAGAAGGAAGCAGTGGGTCTGAAATTAGTGAGGAGATAATCGGAGACGATTCGACGACGTCATTGTCACGATGGGTTTTTGATGAGAAGGATGATTATGAAATTAACGAAGATTACGACGACGATGGATACGACCAGAATAACCACGCGGAAATGGATTCCGATGAGGAGGACGACGGTGTGGAGCAGCGTTTGATTCGAACTACCCCTGCCGTTGACTCTTTCGATGTAGATGCACTTGAAATTCCTGGAACTCAGAAAAATGAATTCGAGGTTAGCATTTTATTCGAATTCGACCTTATCATTTGGCTGTGTCTGTCATGAATTCCTTCTTCATGTTGTCCACTTTTTGATCTGATTATAAGAGGTAGCTTATTGAGCTAGTTGATGATTTATGATAGTGTTTGAGTTGAAGAAGTTACTTATCTGTTTTTGCAGGATGCTAGCATAGGAAAGAAACTCATACTTGCTTTGCAGACTTTAGGAGTTGTATTTGGTGATATTGGAACTAGTCCATTGTATACCTTCAGTGTTATGTTCAGAAGATCTCCAATTAACGAGAAAGAAGATATCATTGGAGCGTTGTCTTTAGTTATATACACTTTAATATTGTTCCCTCTTGTAAAGTATGTATACTTTGTTCTTTGGGCCAATGACGATGGTGAAGGTATTTTGTTTGTTTTCCCTTATTTGGTGAATTACCGTTCATTTTAAGGTAAGGTTTGAGAATTTTGGAATGAACTGCAGGTGGTACTTTTGCTTTGTATTCGTTAATCTGCCGGAACGCAAATGTTAGTCTTATCCCGAATCAACTTCCATCAGATGCTCGCATATCAGGCTTTGGTCTGAAGGTTCCATCTCCAGAACTTGAAAGATCCTTGCTAATAAAAGAAAAAATTGAGGCGTCAATGACTTTGAAAAAGCTTCTTCTGATTTTAGTGCTTGCTGGCACTGCTATGGTGATTGCTGATGCCGTTGTTACGCCTGCAATGTCAGGTATCTATGTGCTGGTGGTTACATTGTTTGTTCATACATCACATCTTAATTATGGGAAAAGGGATTGTGAAAACATTACTATTGCATGAATACTCTGCAGTTAACTCTTAACTCATTTTGAACGCAGTAATGTCTGCTATTGGTGGTCTGAAGGTTGGAGTTGGTGCTATAGAACAAGGTAACCCGTAGTTCTAGTTGACGTTCATCAGATTGGTTATGGCCATGATCATGATATCTGTTGTCTTGCACTTCTTTTAAAAGCTCCTTTGGATATATGTTTTATTTGAACTAGCCAACTCTTTATGGGTCTTTAGTGGTTGCATCCAGGTCCCTCGATTTCAATTATATTGTACATACAGCAAAGAAATATACCAACAAGAGGATAAACACTTCTGGCCCCTCAATAGTGGCTAACTATTCTATTAAGCTTTTAACAAACATAATCTTATTTTTACGACTGATTAGTGACCTCTTTTTGTGAATATTTCCTGACTTGAGCCTTCATTGCAGATCAGGTGGTCGTGATATCAGTCAGCCTTCTTGTGATCTTGTTCAGTGTACAGAAATACGGAGCCAGCAAACTGGGACTTGCTTTGGGTCCTGCTTTACTTCTCTGGTTTTTTTGTCTTGCCGGCATTGGGATCTACAACCTTGTTAAATATGACAGCAGCGTTTTTAGAGCGTTTAACCCTGCATACATCTATTTCTTTTTCAAGAGAAACTCTGTAAATGCATGGTATGCGCTTGGAGGTTGCGTTCTCTGTGCAACTGGTAAATTTCATATTTTCGGAAAGATTTTTCTAAAGCCTATATATAGTGAATGACTTTTTGACTCATTTCTATACATGCGGACCTTGTCTCAGGATCGGAGGCCATGTTTGCTGACCTTAGCTATTTTTCTGTTCACTCGATCCAGGTAGCTTAAGGAGATAAATACTCATTTCTTTCCTGTTCTACTGTAAGGGTTCGTTTTTGGAGTCATCTTGATTCAGTGGTAGTGTTTATCTGCAGCTTACTTTTGTCATTCTGGTGTTACCTTGCCTTCTATTGGGTTATTTGGGTCAAGCCGCGTACCTTTCTGAAAACTTCAGTGATGCTGGGGATGCTTTCTTTTCGTCAGTTCCAAGTAAGATCCACTAGCTTCCACAGTACGTCAAGATCAAAAGGGTATTCCTTCATTTGCTGGCTTGATTACACGATCTACTTCACGTTTCAACTTTTTATCTTTCGTTGTTTTTCAGGTTCTGTATTCTGGCCAGTCTTTCTCATTTCTAATATTGCTGCTTTGATTGCCAGTCGTGCAATGACAACAGCTACATTTACATGCATCAAACAATCAATAGCACTAGGCTGTTTCCCACGTCTTAAAATTATTCACACCTCAAAGAAATTCATTGGACAGATTTATATACCGGTTTTGAACTGGTCCCTTTTGGTGGTGTGCCTGATCGTCGTCTGCTCTACCTCGAACATCTTTGCGATCGGAAATGCTTATGGTAATATTTCCCTCTCGTAGCATCTGGTTTGGAGAAAAGTAGAAACTCTGGCTGAAAACCCGTTTTAGTTAATCTTCTTTGTTTTGTTCTCTTTTTTTTTGGGCACAAGGTACTGAAACTGAAGTTCCTACTACGTGATGTTTACTAATTTTTGTTGTATAGATATCTAATTTTGGTCATTGTTCTTCACTTTTTAATTTTTCTATGAGATTTTTTTGTGTAGCTTGTCCATTAATGTCATATTTATGTTTGTGGCTTTTGATTTGGATCTTCAGGCATCGCAGAGCTGGGTATTATGATGACTACAACAATTTTGGTGACCCTTATCATGCTTGTTATCTGGCAGACGAACATCATAGTCGTGAGCTTGTTTGCATTTATTTCCCTGGGAGTCGAACTGATATTCTTCTCATCAGTCTGTTCAAGTGTGGCAGATGGAAGTTGGATAATTCTGGTTTTTGCTGCGATCATGTTTTTCGTAATGTTCGTTTGGAACTACGGGAGTAAACTCAAGTACGAAACTGAAGTCCAGAAAAAGCTGCCAATGGACTTACTACGAGAACTGGGCAGTAACCTTGGGACAATTAGAGCACCCGGCATTGGTCTGCTTTATAATGAGTTAGCAAAAGGAGTTCCAGCTATATTTGGTCATTTTTTAACTACTCTTCCTGCAATCCATTCCATGGTTATCTTTGTGTGTATAAAGTACGTTCCTGTTCCTAGCGTGCCTCAGACAGAGAGGTTTCTTTTCAGACGTGTCTGCCCAAGAAGCTATCATTTATTCCGCTGTGTTGCTAGGTAAACAGAGCAACTGTTTTTCATAAGGAAGTCAATTTGGTTTAGTGAAAATGTTTTGATATATAAAGTTGTGTGCATTTAAAACAGGTATGGTTACAAAGATGTGCGAAAGGAAAATCACCAGGCGTTTGAACAGATACTGATTGAGAGTCTAGAGAAATTTATACGCAAGGAAGCACAGGAGCGAGCCCTTGAGAGTGATGGAGACCGTAATGATACAGATTCCGAGGATGATACGACTCTGTCCAGAGTTCTGATAGCACCCAATGGGAGTGTGTATTCACTTGGAGTGCCTCTCTTAGCCGAACACATGGACTTAAACACACGACCTGTGGAGAAAAACAGAAGGGGCAGCATAGATTTTGGGGCAGGTCCTTCAACAGCGTTGGATATGGAACAGAGTCTAGAGAAAGAATTGTCGTTTATACACAAAGCAAAAGAGTCAGGGGTAGTGTATCTGCTCGGACATGGGGATATAAGGGCTACTAAGGATTCATGGTTTCTAAAGAAGCTGGTGATTAATTACATGTATGCTTTTTTGAGGAAGAACAGCAGGAGAGGAATTACCAACCTAAGCGTTCCCCATTCTCATCTTATGCAAGTTGGAATGACTTATATGGTATGAGCCCTCTTTCGTCGGGTCACTGATCACACGACTAGTTTTCATGTACGAGCAAATCTCATGAGAGTCGGAGAACACGAAACACAAACAAATTCAGGAGGGATAAAAATTTCTTTTACTCATTGTTTCATAAGTGATTAAGATTGGTTATAAAAGTTAGGAGAAGCAAGATGCATTTTTGTTTTAAATGGTTGATATATGATTCTGTGTTATTTGATTGATTTATTTGGAGTGTCTCATTTGAGAGTATTGTTATTGAAATTTTTATATCAAGGACTTATTCACTGGGATTTATATTTGGAATACTACAGGATTGTTCATTTCCTGGTCTGGGTGATGGTCGTTTGACCAAATTGATCACATGAGTTTGGATGTAATATAAGTAAACGTAGACACAAAGGAAATTTGCTTATTCACACTGTAGTTTTACACAACCAAATTACAGAGTCTCACAGGCCAAAGCCTGTGTAGAAATTTCAGTGTGCTATTGTGGCAATGAGTTACAAGCTTAGATCAAGATGAATCTCCAAATTATCATTTATCCTAAAACCCTTTCAAGAATATTACCAGAAGTTGAAGTTATTGCTGAGATTTTGACATAAGTAAACGATGTGAAGTAAAGAAAAACGAAAAAGAGATCTATTTCTGCAAAAATTATGATTATGTGCGGAAATTCTTGCTTTAAGAGCTTGCCTTCCATCTTGTATTCTCATGTGATTGCTTTGATCCCACATTTGGTTCCCATTTGACATTATTGTCTTTCCGGTTCGAGAAGAATCTGTACCTCAGAAGTAAGGAATTAGTCATGACACCGAGAGAGCTTACACCCATGAGAGCTCCTGCCATTGATGGAGTCAACATGGTTCCAGTCAATGGCAGCAACACTCCAGCCGCAATTGGAATTCCTACCTACATTCATGTTTAAATAAAATAAAATAAAATAGGAGACATTATCAACTCATTAGATATTCAAAATGCATCTCTCAAAGCAGAAGAAGAAGACATGAAAATGCAGAAAAACTTACGATGTTGTATCCAAATGCCCACCAAAGATTTTGCCTTACGGTCTTCATGGTTTGCCGACTTAGCTCCATTGCATCAAGCAACTGCGTACATGTGTCCAAATTCATGAAAGCCAAAAGCAAACATCATACAAGAGATCAAGATGCATAGTGACAGCCCCACGTATTCAATGTGTTAAGTTTGATCATAAGTTAACTTCACTTTGTTCATTGTTGTATTACAATTCCCTACTATCAGACAAACTAATTATCATCAGTATCCTGTTTATATTAATAAGCTGTAGGGTGCTAAAGCCTTTCACATCTCATTAGGCTTTCAAGCAAAATTAATTTGCACTAAATAGCATACATCGGATCAATACGGCATTGTCTACATACATTGCAATCGTAATAAATCAAAGCTCGCCTTTAAGAATAGTATGGCAAACCTGTGCTAGCCGATTGCCCATCAAGACAATGGGAGACACCTCACTGGCCGCTCCTGCACCACCACTCATGGCCACTCCAACATCAGATGATGCCAGAGCAGCAGCATCATTTATTCCATCGCCCACCATTGCAACAATCTTCTTATTTTTCTGAAGTTCAGTGATAAAATTCTTTTTCTCTGCTGGTTTAACTCCCGCTATAACCTGTATAGTACATTAGATCAGGCATTTTTTGGCAATTCATTATCATATCAATTCATATGGACTTCTTATGAAAAAGGAGATTGCAGGAACGGTATCTGACTACTATAAGTCAGTAGAAGAAAAGTTTTTGTTCAAAACGAGGTTTATGCCTAAAGCTTAATCACTGCCATGACTTTAAATATTTGGTTATTCTCGCCAAATACCACTTTTTAGCAAACCATCCATGCAAAATTCCATCAGAATTATTATTGATCCATGTAGACAAATGAACATACCCTTTCTTGGGGAATTCCTACGACAGAAGCTACATAATTGGCAGCATTTCTCTTGTCACCAGATAGCATGTACACATCAATTCCCTGTCGAGTCAAATTCTCAACAACTTGAGCAGCATCTTCTCTGATTTTATCTTCAAAACGTATGACTGCAGCAAGTGTATTATCAATCCCAATATACACAACAGACTGGTTGTTAAATTCATGCTCTTCAATTGCATGCAATGAATTCCCGGTGGCTCCATGTCTACATAGGGCAAAAGAAAAGAGTAAAAGCAAAGGAGAAGCTTTTGTCTTTTTACATTTTTAATCCTGCAACTTCCTTGTTCTTGATGAGAAATCATTTTTCATGTATTATTTGTTCACTATTCAGATTCAGATTTCCTACAAATACTGTATGGTTAGATATGTACAATCTTGTTTTGTGGTCAATTAGCAGAAGTATGTTCAAAATGTGGCAGCAAGGACCTCATCATCAATGAAAATGCATAAACAATGACAGAAAGTATATAGACCTGAAAGAATGTGAGACACCACAATGGTTAATCATAGAAAGGATGAACATTATACCTCTGAACCCACTCTAGGGTTCCAACTGTAACCCTCTTGTTGTTGACAATAGCAACAGCGCCAGATCCTGGTTCCTCATTAAAAGTTCCATCCTCTGTCTGCAGCGATGAGGTTCATTAAATTCAACAAAATAGGGATATGATAATCATTTACAATTCTACCTTCATAGTATGACAATTATGAGCTCGGGCAGCTTTAATTATCGCTTTCCCAACAGGGTGAGTAGTGTTTGATTCAACAGCAGCTGCTAACATCAAAACCTCATCTTCTGACCATGTATCACTTAAATTGTGTCTGCGTAAAATTATGAAGGAATCATATGTTAATCACCAAAATTCAGAAGTATATTAACATCTTCAACGAAGAAACAGACTGACATAAAAAGGCTTCACCTAGTATATTGTATCATCAAGNACATAAAAAGGCTTCACCTAGTATATTGTATCATCAAGAGCGGTGTTCAAAAAAAAAAAAAAAAAAAAAATGAAGCCTAAACTTTTAGGCACAAAATTTGTATGTAAGCTTCATATTAACAGATAACAATATTTTGTATAGAGACCTCATAATGAAACAAGACGAATATTTTGGAAATTATTGCTTCATGTTTTGTTAGTCTCAATTCAATAATTTGTCCTCATCAGATTTCCTTCATATCCTAATCGTCATAGGTAACTACACCTAACTAAAAATATCTAAGCATCAACATACGCTTAAAGAACACACAGCTTATCGAACAATTTTGAATTAGCAGAGAGCCTAACCTTGGTTCTTCAGGAAGAATAACATCAGTCACAACAGGGTGTCCCTTTGTCAATGTCCCGGTTTTGTCGAAGACAACAGTATCAACTGAAGAAAACTTCTCCAGAATATCACCACCACGAAGAAGTAATCCTCTTCTTGCTCCTAATGACGTACCCACCTACAAAATATATTACGGTCTTCAACTTCTTACTTCATCTGATTAATAGCAGGAAAACTGTTTATACAACAGAAAAATTACCAGCATTGCAGTCGGCGTAGCCAACCCAAGAGCACATGGACAAGCCACAACCTGTATCCCAACAAATGTATGTGAGGCAGTATGATTACTAAAAGTTGGAGAAAGATAATGGTAACTGTAACACTAAAAAGCCCACTCCTAAATTATGTAGGTTAATCTTGATGGAAAAAGCACCTCTCAATCAAAGAACCATTAAATTTTTGAGACTTGTAGATGATGCTATTGTATCAATTGGAACTTGGAGGGAGAAAAATTTATAGTCTGTCTTACTATGGAACATAATGAAAAGGTTGTAAGACTAAAGTTCTTTAAATGGATTCATGACGTTATATCCACTCTAAATTTTACAGCTGACACCATGGGCAGCGGTTGAGGTGGTTGTATAGGCTTTCAAAACTTCGTTTGCACATGCTTGATCTCACATAAGTATTAACATTAATATCTTAGAAGCATACCAGAACGCTGCAAGATAGTTGAAGGGCCAAAGACATTGGGCTCCCATTATGTAAGGCAGAAGGAAGAACATGTGCACCAAATAGATTCCAGAATGTAAATGTAGCAGCAGAGAGTGCCATCACTCCATACGTGAAACGCCCTGCAACCTGTAATTGCGAAGATAGGTTAGTCCTGGTTAAATATTAATATACAATTAGATATTACAATGCACTAGGAACGAGATGAGAGACCTTGTCAACCAACTGCTGTACTGGTGCTTCTCTACTCTGAGCTTCTTCTACCAAACGAATAATGTCCCCAACTGCAGTCTCACCCCCTGATCTATGCACTTCGACAGTAAGAGTTCCATTCAGGTTTATAGATCCCGCTGCGACTTGACTCTAGCACAAAGGAAATTTTTAACGAAAAAAGTTTAGTTACATCTACCGAAAATAATTAATGAGAAGTTAATGAAATGTTTCATCTGTGCAAAGAGACAACCAAAAAAGTAGTGATGATAATTTCTTGTTGATTCCAGGCTATACTAGATTTAGATGCCTGTGGAGTAGAAAATTACCCCAGCCTCTTTTGTCACTGGCAATGGTTCACCTGTGAAACTTGATTCATCAATGGCACTTCTACCTGACTTGACAATACCATCTACTGGAACTCTATCCTGTGTAAATAAGGGGAGCATACCATGCATCAATTAGAAGGACAACGCAAAGAAGAACATAAAAGTTAGATGTTCATCTACCTAATAGACAGATACTTTGCATAAGAATACAAAGATATTAAGATTCTGATATTGATTGGTAAAGGAAATCATCTTTTGCAACTAAATATCACTAAGTGGGAAAACAACAACATACTATGCATGAGAATGAGAATTGTCTCTTCTTACTCCTGGTAGTATGATGACTAGATCACCGACAGAGAGACTATTACAGGGAACCTCGACAGTTGAAGTCTGCACATCACCATCAACCAGAAGGCGAGCTTTTGAAGGCAAAACACTCAGAAGGCCAGTCATATCACTGGTGGCTTTTATTTTAGCTCTCTGTTCAAGATTTCTTCCCAGCAATACGAAAGCTATTAACATAACTGGTTCCTCAAAAAATGTCTTCCAGCCCTGGATGTCAAAACAATTTTATAAATTTATACTATCCGCCATCAATCCCAAGGATGAGTACAGATATGGAGGTAAGGGTGTAAATAATCACAGCTTACATGGAAAAGTTCCAGGAAAATAAAAGTCAATTCTACTTATGCAATTGATTTTAAATATGTTAATGAAGTCAAATAGTTTTGTCTCAAAACATCTGCTACATAGCATTCCTTCCACTCCAAATAATCATTTCAGCATTGAACCAGTTCGAACAATCATGCAAAATAGTTTGTTCAGGTTATCTCAATATTTTTTTTTGGCTATAAATAAGAGAAAGAACATTTACGATATACTAACACTTAATCATAATGCCAGATTGATTTTATTGGCACAAAGATATCTTATTTGGCTTCACTTAATTACCTATTTAACTTATAGACGAAAGCCTATTATTCAGAAGTGAATAAAGTTTCAGTACTGTTTAAACTCCAGAGTTTATTATTGCAACAAAACTTCTTTCCTCTGGAAAGTAGAGGCTGTGATAAAAAAAAAAAGGTTAATTACCAATTTTGGAATCATGGCTGCCAGTGAACTAACAGAGAATGATGACAAAGCCCCAAGACCAACTAGCGTGTTCATGTTTGGTGAACCTTTTAAAAGGCTCTTGACACCATCAAGTACTAGATTACGCCCAGGACCAAGCAACGTAAGCAAACATAAGGAGACATGGAAACCCGTTGAATGGATTGCATGAATCCAAGGAGCATTAAAACCAAGAAAATGAGATAAGTGGCCAACCAAGCATACAGCACAAAGGGCCCATGAAACGGCAAGCTCGCGGCCTGTAAAACAATAAACAGATATGGAAATCTCAGAAGAAAAAAGAACATCAATTTTCTGCAACAATATATTGATTTCGGGAGACTGTAGTTACCACTCTCTTTTAAGCGAGCCTGCTTGTCTTTTGTCTTTGTTTCGAAAACTTTGAAGAAATTCTCTGTCACCAAATCTGGAACAAAGATAGATACTTAGTGCTCAAACCAAGAAAAAACAACTGTAAATTACTCTCACTCAGAGAAGCCAGGGGCATCCAGAATTTTTCTGCGATTGATAAGCAGAGCCACCTAAAACTTACCATGTAAAGAAATGATTCATACTCTAAGATATGAGATAGCAAAAGCAAACAAAGAAAAGAGTTCAAGACTAATTAGTACATCCCCTAGTCAAGCAAAGAAACTGTATCAAGTGGACAGTCCAGTTACTAAATCATGATTGAATGACAGTCCACCATCAAAACATGAATCAAATGCCTTGGATCAGTATGAGAATTTATAGCTTTGCATGTATGTTTTTGGAAAATTATCCATAATAGAACAAGATCACTACAGAGCAATGGAAAAAAAAGGATAGATACACAGCCTTAGGATATCAATTTATCACAAGAACTAACAACATTTCTACATAAATGGGACCACTGGCACCAGAGATTCATGTTTACAATCCATTCGCCATTAGCAGCAGCTCTTAATCATCTGTTAAAGGAGAGGTAAATAAGTTAGTGGCTTAAAAACCATTCCACAATAGACTCAACTAAATAATGATAATTTCAAATTCCTTCAAACAATGAACATACCATAATGAATGATTGCTGCTGGAGAAATCTTTTGGACTATCAAGGTGCAAACTCGCCTGCAATATCTTCAGGAACTTCCCCTACCCCACAAGTATCCACCGGATTTGCAAAAAGATGATAAGATTTTTGTTTCTACTTCCATTCAATTAGCATTACTGAAGCACTTAAACTTATGGCACTATCTTTCTATACATCAAAGGTTAAACCATATAGAGAGAAAGTTCAGCACAAAAACGTCCAACTATATACTTTTCTCTATTCTTTGCTTCATGCAATCAACTTGCTAGCTAACCTTTCCATCTCTAGATTAGCTACCTGATTGAATCCAAAGGAACCCTATTTCCTAGAAAGAAGACGGCAAGAAGCTCAGAAAAAAACTTCTAACACAAAGATAAAGATGGTATGCAGAAAATGCACGTCAAAGAACAAACAAGAGCTGCAAAACTGAGTCTCCGAACAATGCTGATGTTATTTCGAAAGAAAAAAATGTGCTTCCTAATTTGAAAGAAACTGCACCCTCGCTCACCTCGAGGAGTAGACTGAAAGCCGCAATTGGTTAGGTGATTTGCAAGAGTCTCGCCTAAATTCTTCTGCCAATCAGGTACATTTTTAGCTTCAGGTACAGGCCACACTATTGCTGTCTCAGTGGTGAGATTAACACTAGCAGAAGCAACTTGAGGCTATACATCAACGAAACGAAAAATGTGAAAAGAGAGTTTTATTTAGTGAAAATAATTGGGCAGCCATTATCTGAGACAAGAATAGACCAATTTGGTCTTATGCTTACTTGGCTTTCCAGTATTTTCTTCACGCTTGCTGAACAACCTCCACATGTCATCCCCTTCAAGAACATCGACGTTGAGAAACTAACAGAATTGGTATGAATTCGATATCATCAATTATAGAGAGAGGGAGAGTGAACGTACTCCGACATCGAGAATTATGATATCTGAAGACGGAACGGAGACACCATCACTTGCTTTAGCACCCAATTTTGACTTGGAATCACCACTTTCCGATCCTCCTCCGCCACCTCCGCCTCCACCGTTATAACCGCCGAATCCAGCACCACCACCACCACCATTTGAGATACTCCTGAAAGACGGCGATGAACTCGACAAACACTGCAAACGATGTCGGATTACCGGCAATACAGCAGCTCCCAAGCTTTTCAAAGCGGAAGAATAACCAGGCGAATTCGATGAGGTAAGGCGAGTGGCATGAACGCCACCAAAACGATGAACGGCGAGCGAGGAGCGAGCTAGCAATAGAGGATGGAGGTGTCTGGCACCAGATAAATGGCGATTAAGAGCTTTAGAGATCGTAAGAAGAGGCAATGAAGGACCACTAACAGTTCGAGCCATGGTTGTGGCCCTGACGGTTGAAAAAGCGGAGAGTGTAGACTCCATGGAAGTGATATCTCCTCCGTAATCTCTCTCAGGAGTCCCGTTATCTTATTTCGGCTGCGTTTTGGTTGACTCTCCAAACGAGTGGTGTTAGTTGTAAAAATCCAAATTTGGTTTGACAAAGTATCAAAGTATGGGTCTCGAGTCAAAAGATTACAGCTAAATAAACGGACTTTTACATACAATATTGAATTTCTCTGGCAACTATGCCTTAGAGATTTCCTCTTTGAATGTTCGAAAGAAAAATCCAGTTATGAACAGTAACACTTAGGAACCATACCAGTATTTGTTTGGCCATTTTCACAACTATGGAGTATATATATGCCATATTGTAACTGCTTGACCGACTAATGATGTCTGCCACTTACATATGTTTAAATGTAAAGAGTGAAGACAAAAGTACGAGATCAATACAAAAACAACGATGTTTTACTTTAACAGTACTTAATCTCAACTTTCTGAAACTTGGCAACTTGATAAAGAGAGAATCTCTCTGTACACACATATTCTAACTCGGACAAGCATAGTTTTTATGCTCTAGATTCCAATAGATGACAGAAATTTGCCAGAACCGAGCCTTCTCTTTCGCAGACGCTCTGCAATGATGAATGCAAGCTCCAGAGACTGAGAAGCATTGAGCCTTGGGTCACAGTGAGTGTGGTAGCGTGAGCTTAGATCGTTGTAAGTGATGGTGCGTGACCCTCCAACGCATTCTGTAACGTTTTGCCCCGTCATTTCTAAATGAATTCCACCAGGGAAACTCCCTTCTTGATCATGCACGTCAAAGAACGCCCTCAGTTCCGCCTGATACACATTGCATAATTAAATGGTTGAATACATGAATCATATACAAGATTATATCAAGAGTCGAGAGATGAAGTAAGCAGGAATTGTTACCCTGATAGCATCGAAAGAACGGGTTTTCAGACCATCTGGAGCCATGATTGTGTTTCCGTGCATTGGATCACTAACCCAAGTCACTATCTGACCAGCTCCACGTACTGCTCTGATCAAATGAGGAAGCTTGACCCGCATATTCTCAGCTCCCATTCTCACTATAACCGTAATCCTTCCAGGCTTGTTCTGAGGGTTTAGTATCTCTATAAGCTTAACCAGTTCACTAGGGACCATTTTATCACTCACCTGCATCAAAGTACATCAATCATTATCTGCCATTTCTCAAACCAAAAATCCTTTAAACATTCAGTAGTAAGGCTTGGCAACGTCTTCCATACAACGCAATTGAGAACTATGAGGTATCATATACATAATTACCAGCAGTTCCTAAGTGGATAGATCATCGCCCCGATTTCACGAAAAAACTTTGAATTTACTCTATAAACCGAGTGAGTTGATTATAAAAAGACTCTCAACTCTCTACCAAATACCCAACCATCCACCCCCTCCCCCAAAAAACAATCTGCAGAGAAATCCTTATAAACTCATTCCCCACTTACTGCAATCAATCCAACTCACAAATCTTCTTATCTGCTACGTTCAGCTATAGATTACATATACTAGACCTATACTACGAGTTTAGCCCACTGAACTCCTTCAGAGCTAATTACTTGTAGCTAAAAAGGTCAAACCTTCACAAAGATTTTTTGCCCAACTGACATAAGTAAAAATGAAGAAGCTCTACTAAGTACAATCATAACGATCACATACCTTGACTCCAAGGGGGTTAGCAATTCCCCTCAAAAATTCAACATGAGCACCATCAAGTTGCCGAGTTCGTTCCCCAACCCAAAGCATGTGAGCAGAGCAGTCATAGTAAAGTCCGGATGTTGAATCCTCTCTTGTCAGTGCTTGCTCATAAGGCAGCAGTAAGCACTCGTGGGATGTCCAAAACTCAGTAGTAGTCATGATCGGGTGAGCATTGGTAAGTCCAGCTGCACCCATGAATCCTAAGGCCTCATCAACTCTATTGGCCAATTCACGGTACCTGTTTAGCCACAACAACAATAAAAAAAAGAAACCGTTCCTCATCTAAGAAAATCATTGTACATTACAAACAAGATTATAAACAAAAAGAGAAATTTATGAACCTGTCACCCTGTTCACTATGTTCAGTGAAATCAAGATTCCACTGGCTAACTCTCTGCATGGCTGCATAACCACCAGTTGCGAATGCTCTCAAGAGATTCAACGTAGCCACGGATTGTGTATAGGCTCTAACCATCCTATGAGGATCAGGAATCCTCGATTTCTCATCAAAAGCATCACCGTTTATGTTATCTCCTCTGTAACTAGGCAGCTTGACGCCATTCTTCTCCTCGAATGGGTCTGATCTCGGCTTCGCAAATTGACCAGCCATTCTTCCCACCTGAAATTTAACACCACAAAATCTAAACTCAACATAACCAATCAGCACACAGAGAACAGAAAGATAAAGAGTTTTGAGCGATATAATCGACCTTAATAACAGGCAACTGGCCACCAAACATGAGAACGACACCCATCTGAAGAAGAACCCTAAAGGTATCTCTAATGTTATTAGCGTTAAACTCCTTAAAACTCTCAGCACAATCACCACCTTGGAGCATGAAGGCTTGACCCATAGCAGCTTGTCCAAGCTTCTCCTCCAGTTTCCTCGCTTCACCAGCGAAAACTATAGGAGGAAAAGAGGAAAGCGTCTGTAAAACCGATTCAAAATCCTTCTGATCTGGATATTCCGGTAATTGCAAAGCTTTCATCGATTTCCAACTGTCTAGACTCCATTTAGCTGAACCAGAGGCTGATTGTGCAGATTTCTTAGGGTCAGTCGAATGAACGGCGTAAACAGGGGAGAAAGAGATCGAACGGTGAGGAGAGTGACGGTAAGGTATAAACGATTTGGTCGTGAGAGGAGAAGAAGCGTTAAGAGTCACCATTGCTAATTCTGCTTTGCGATTTGATCAACGACTGGTTCGTCACGAGATAAGACAGAGGCCAAAATTGATTTTTATGATTTTATTTATAGTCAAAATTATGAAAAATGAAACCGTAGCCACATATGTTTGTTCCGAACATATCTAATAGAAACAGAGGGTTACCACCGGTTTTAATGTCACTCAATTTATTATTATTATCTTCATCGTCTCGAAACTATCTGTGACTGTTGTTACAGACTTCAATGTTTAAGTTATGGCCGATCATTTGATTCTTTCTCTTCAAGCTCCTCCGTTTCTGATTTACCCTTGTTCTCTTCACCGTCGATGGGGTTTTTCTCGGAGATTTCCTTGTGGAATTAGATTCTCCGTTACAGAGTTTAGTTTGTCCTCTCAACTACAGTTGGTTAAATCTACTTCACATTCACAGTCTTCTTCGTCTTCTTCTCCTTTTCCACACTCGAATTCTGCTCCGGAGAAGTTCCATCTTGTGTCCAGTACTCGTAAGCTTGTTTCCTTTTCTTCTTCTTTTGTTTTTTCTTCCTCCCTGAAATCAGTCTAGTGTCTTCCGCACAATTCTGAATTTTTCAAGTGTCTGAAGCTTCTTTTAGGAGATCATCACCAATTTTACGTCGAATTAATCTTCCTTTGTTTCATAATCTGGCTTCTAATGCTAAAAAAAAAAGCTTGATGAATTTTCATGTAGTTCGAAATCTGAGCTATATAGTCTTGTTACTCTTGTATTGATAGTAGTTTGGATCTGCAGAGCTTAAGGATGGAAGCCATGTCTTCCGGTTTGGAGATGCAAGTGAAATTGAGAAAATTCTCGAGGCTGAAGAAAAAGCGAAAAGCGTAAAGGTAGAGAAGCAAAATGCTAAGATTGCAGAAGAAGCAAGTGAAGTTTCAAGGAAACAAGGGGTAAAAGATCTAGATCGTGGTTCTGATGCGAAGAAAAAGCCTATCAATTATGATAATGAAAAAGATTATGAGAAAGAGGAAACAGCTGCTTCTGCCAGTCATAGCAATGTCATCAAAATTAAGGATCGTAAACGGGTTCGTTCTCCTAGCAAGAAAAAGAAAGAAAATTTAGCTTCTGTGAATGTACCCCGGGGAGAAAATAAAGTTGAAGCTGAAGTTGCAAATGCGTCCAATTTGAGCTCCACAGCTAGTGTAGCAGAAACTATTCCTAGCTCGAGTGATGATAAGGTTGTTTCTGAGAAATCTGAGTCAGTTAATGAGGATGAAATCACGGTTGAGACATCTAATGTAGAGCCTCATTCTTCTGAAGTTAGTGTAGCAGTAATTCCTAGCTCTACTGAAGAAAAAGTTGTTTCTAAGAAATCTGAGACAGTTAATGAGGATGAAATCACAGTTGAGACATCTAATGTAGAGCCTCTTTCTTCAGAAGTTAGTGTAGCTGTAACTATTCCTAGCTCTACTGAAAGAAAAGTTGTTTCTGAGAAATCTGAGCTAGTTAAGGAGAAGAAAATCACTGTTGAGGCATCTAATATAGAGCCTCTTTCTTCTGAAGTAATGGAGACGGTTTCAGTCAATAAAATAGGAGACCGTGAGACAGATAATTGTCAACAAATCACTGAAAATCGTATGGAAGTTCAAGCCAGATTGAGATCATCTACTTCACATGGCTCTCAGTCCCATGATCTTGAGGAAGTTACGCCTGTATCTACCATCAAAATGGATGAAAATTTGGATGCGAAGGGAAAGCCTTTGAAAACTATTGAGGCTGAGGAGAATCTTGTCATGGAACCAACAGTTACAGCTGCTGTGTCTCCTAATGATCTCATTTTAACTTCTGAGGGAACAGATCATAGTGTTGATGAAATCGCTGAAAAGCCTGTAGTTGATATGTCTGAGGTGGTGTGTCCTTATCCTAAACCATTTAGTCTTTACAGTTGTAGAAGAAATAGACATCAGAGAGTGTTGTTGAACAGAATATAGCGCACCAGTCTAATTAGTTTTCTTCACTCATGAAGGAAAATGATGGAGAAAATGCAGCTTCAACCATAGAAGATGAGCCAACTGTGAGGGAGACACAAACTGAAAATGGTAGCATATCTAAAACCGTCAATGAAACAAAAAGCGAAGATCTCCCACTTCCTACCCCTGAAACGGCAGGTCTTGAATCCACTGAAATGGCTTCGGGGAGGTTAGTAAGTTATGCATTTTANTTATGCATTTTAGTCTTGTGTTTATGAATGCTAAGCAAACTGTTCTGTCTTTTACATAGATACAGATTGAAATGTCTAGATGCATCATATATATTGTATATATTCGTACTTGGCTAGAAATCATATTGCAGCTTTATTAAAGCATGCCTAACATCTTAACAGGGAAGAACTCGTGTCCAAAGCATTATACTTGGACTCTGGTTTTGCTTCACNTTGTTTTGCAGGTGAATCTAGTTGAGTGGTTGAAGATGATGGTAGGATCTAAGAGATTGGATTATACTAGGACTCTGGTTTTGCTTCACTCCAAAGACCCTTTAAGAAGGTACGTTATTTGAAGGTACGTTAATTCTTTTTCACATAGTTTTATTCTAGTTTTAGATAGTTTTATTCTAGTTTAGTTAGTTCTGATTCTAGTTGTGGTTTGGTTAAAGTAAAATCTTGTTCCGATTCAAAGCAANAAAGTAAAATCTTGTTCTGATTTTATGTTGGTCAAGTTAATTGCTTCTGTTTTTTGGTTATGTGTCAAGTCATGGATTAAGAGTCATTGGTAGATGAATTAAGTCTTAAATGCTAAATTTAGTTGGTAGATGAATTAAGTCTGAAACCTACTTTTTTTTGTTAATAAAACTAACAAAGAAATCACAAATCGAACTCATACTGCAGTAACCTGAAATCTTACTCTAAAAATCTGAAAANAAATCTTACTCTAAAAATCTGAAAACTTACTCTAAAAACCTCAAACTAGTCTAATGAATCCCTATGACAACTCAGCTGGCTTCATGGAGCTGTTAAGTAGTCAAAACTCTCAATTTCTTCAGACGGCATCACCAAGTTCTGTTCTTGGTGAATCTGAAGTCCTTATCTTCAGTACCCAAGCTGAAAACTCCACAAAAATGAAGAGGATTCCTTGGACAGTCTGTGAAGACTTGATCCTGATATCTGCTTG